>JAQBSW010002502.1:0-102104 GCA_029291075.1 Eudiplozoon nipponicum | reverse complement strand
ATACATGCAGACATATACAAAAACCAATTTGACATACACTTTCCAAGAATTTTTAAATTTTTTAAAAGAAAGCAAGTTATGCGTAAGAGATCCAACAACAAGTATAAATGTGACAATTTAAACAATACTTGATTGCGCGGGTGGTGGTAACAATTCTTTAAATCAAGTTTGCGTGCTTGAAGTAAACACCAATCCCATTGTATTTAACCAGTCATCGAACAACATAACAAACCTACCGCCAGCTGCAACGCACTGACGCGTTTCGACCTTCCATGATCATCATCAGAGTACGACGGGAAACTGACTATCGAGGATCAAACCGCATTGAATATATATGGAAATCAAATTTAGATATGCGGCTCTCACCCCTAGCAGTTTTGCATACATTGAACTTGACTGGAAATGTCGGCTGCACAATTTCTATACAGTCACGAACATTAATTGTTTGCAGCTTTCGACATATATAGGCAATAAAATTTAACAATAATTGATTGCGCGGGCAGGAAAATAATACCAAGTTTGTGTGTTGAAGTGGGGATCAACTTGTATTAACTGAACACGAATGGGTCATGTCAGGTTCCGTCGCTGCAACGTATCGAGGTTTCGACTACGATCATCATCAGAAGACGGTTCGACTATCGAGGATCAAATCGCATTGAATATATGAAATCGCCCAGATAGCGTGGCTCACCTTCAAGCAGTTGCATATTGGTCTTGACTGAAGCTTAGAACATTATTCGTTAGGTTTTCGTCATTATTGTTATATAGGCAATACAATTTAAAATGGTCATTGATTGTAATACTTTAAATCAAGTTTGCGCTTTAGCAAACACCAACCTACGGTAGTAGTTTTGTTATGTTGTTCGATGACTGGTTAAATACAATGGGATTGGTGTTTACTTCAAGCACGCAAACTTGATTTAAAGAATTGTTACCACCACCCGCGCAATCAATTGTATTGCCTATATATGTATATGTGGCGAAAGCTGCAAACAGTTAATGTTCGTAACTGCATAGAAATTGTGCAGCCGACATTTCCAGTCAAGTTCAATGTATGCAAGACTGCTAGATGTGAGAGCCGCATATCTAAATTTGATTTCCATATATATTCAATGCGGTTTGATCTCGATAGTCAGTTTGCCGTCGTACTCTGATGATGATCATGGAAGGTCGAAACGCGTCAGTGCGTTGCAGCTGGCGGTAGTTTTGTTATGTTGTTCGATGACTGGTTAAATACAATGGGATTGGTGTTTACTTCAAGCACGCAAACTTGATTTAAAGAATTATAAATGTGACAGTTTAAAGTAATATTTCCATTTGACATATTGATTGTCAACTAAGTGTGTGATGTGCTTCCCATTGAAGAAGATATCCGTACATGGATATCGAAATATCTGGAAAAACCAAGATGACAGTGGATTCAAACATTTCGGTACGCAATCCGAAAATCAGGTAAATTATCTATTTCCTGTCGCGAAAATTGTTTCTTTTAAAATTACCGCCAGTCACACGTTAATTTTCGTAAATGCAAGAAATTGTGCAGCCGATCTGTTAATTCAACTATAATGCATGTAAGATTACTAGGAATAAGAACTGAATATCTGATTTCCATAATTTACTTATGAATTGCGGTTTGATTCTCGCTTGTCAGTTTGTCATAGTGCTCTGACGATGATCTTGGAAGAAAGAAACGCGTCAGTAAGTGTAACGGACGGTAGTTTCGCTATCGTGGAACTAATTAGATACAGTGAAATCAGTGGAATTATCAAACTGACAAACTTGACTGGAGAAAATCTCTCGGGTTTGGATATGGATCACTTCTTTTTTGGAGAAAACGCATTCAAGTTTAGCGTGGTCTTGTATAGGAAAGTGTACGAGCGGATTCAACAAATGGGCATCAAAGAGATGCTAGACTGTAACATTTGGTATTAGGAACGTTTAAGTGTACTATAAAAAATTTATGATGAAAAGAATGCGTGAAAGTATAGACAAAAGTTGGGCCTCGTGTCCACCATCGATGATTGGGAGATTAAATGGCTGGTAGACTACATAGACATAAAATAATTTGATTCGGTATCTTCAGCTTAAAGACAAAGGATTCAAGTCCAAAAGAGGTTAAGGTAAACAGGCGCTTGGATAGAGAGAAAACCGGATATCTGTAGCTAACCCGCCTCCACGGCCAACGGCTATCGCATCGAATAACTGATTACTCAGTGATGAGAAAACGACTGTCATTGTGTACGGTACGGGACAGCAAAATTTCATTAAGTAGGAAAATATCTAGCTAATTCGAGGAAAGCAATACGTGCAATTGATTGCTCTTTTAAGTTAGGGACATGCAGTTATTGAGAATTTTTGAGAAGTTTGATGAGAGAGGATTCGACCCCGGAGGTAACGCCAGGTGATTTCACTCTTTCTTACGAAGTGCGAATTCTACTCATCATTCCAGACTTTCTTAAGCCAACTCTTGTCTAGCTGATGTGGTAGTTGGGGGTTTCTGAAACTCGACGAAGGTTGCATAGAGCTAAAAACGCTGGGCAGACGGAGCTACATTTATGAGGGGTTAGTGTCACTGTGAGTCGAAAAAAATGCTGTGGAGACGTTATTACAATCTTCATGGGTGTTGATTATGTTGAAGAGAGTTTATAGCAGAAGACGACTCTGTGCATCGATCAGACACCGAGACGCTACGTTTTATCGCAGCGAGGAATAGGCGAGTCTCTCTATTTAACTTAGAGGACGGCTTAAGAGCCTCCTTATCAGTTGTGATCTTTTTAATTGTATTAAAAAGAATATTTAAATCAATAATAAAGAAGTATAAACAGCATCTCCGAACTTTAGTCGAGATCAGTCAAATAAGCAATCTATAGTACAAATTTAAAGAACTTGAAAAAAGTGAATGAATTGTCCGAACATGTTGTGCTCTGCTATATTCTCTCTAATTTCAAATTAGTCCACAATATACATTAAACAATTCATGAGATTACTAGATAATTTATCATAAAAGTATGCTTCTCCAACTGAAGAAGTTGAGCTCTAGTTTCTAATTTCATGTCAAGGCGAATTTCATCTAAGCGAATTTAAACTTACCAAAAATTGTTCATTCTTTTTCATCTGCTGAACTCATATCACTTTAATTTCGAAAATGTAGTGGTGAAGACAATAATAAAAGAAAACTTCGAGTATATGCATGTTGAGAAAAAATTGTATAATTATTTAATTCTTTTCAAATTCAGTAATGATTTTTAAAATGCTCTGATTGGTTGCAAAGATTAAGTTTTGAATAAACATTATTAGAGTTTACTTATCTATCCAATAGAATACGAGATTTTCATTAACCAATCTAAATTTTGCGGAACAATGGTTCTTCAGTATCTACAACTGTCTTAACTGTATAGAAAGGCTCATTTTCGTGACTTAAGGCGTTTATATGAGGATTTCGAAGAAGTAAATTTGTTGTAATTTATTTTACTTAAAAGATAAATATTCTTAAAATTTGTTTTTAAATATTTAATTAAAATGATAATATCTAAAAATTTTATCTGATCAGAAGTTTCTTTATTAAAAGTTTAATATTTAGAAAAATTATTAATATTTTAGTAAACTCGTTTGCATGAAAATGTAGTTTATCCCTGCCTTTCTGGAAGTTAATTTTCACATTTTAAAGTGTAAGTTATTCTTCCACGTTGGATGCGATCGTCACTGAGAGTTGTGCTTCATAGATTTTTATAAAAAATGTCAGACCAATTTTAAATTGAATGCTCAAATTGATATATTCATTTTTGAGCAATCATTTATTCACAAACAAAATTATAAAACACTATACTCGAGTTATTTTTATCAAGGTTGCGATCTTGATATAAGCACCTGACCCATTAATTACTTACGTATGTCAGTATAAACTAAGAATTGTATAGTGTAGAAAAGGCAATTCATCTAGTAGACCGGTTTCGTCGTTATTGGGAAGTCATCACGTACTGGCCAGAATTTGCCGCGGACAGGGCTCGAACCTGGGCACGTCTGCTTCGGAATCTGGTGCTCTAACCAGATTCAAGGCAGGTTCGAGCCCTGTCCGCTTTAAATTCTGGCCAGTACATGATGAGCTCCCAATAAGGACGAAGCTGGTTTAGTGGATGAATTGCCTTTTTACACTATACAATTCTTAATTTATACTGGCATATGTAAGAATTAATGGGTCAGGTGCTTACATTAAGATAGCAATCTTGATTATAGTAATTGTTATCACCGCTCACGCAGCCAATGTTCGTTTAATTATACTTGAGTTATGCTTGTCTCGTTATTTCGGATATGTACAGTACAATAGAGGGAGACCAAATAACAGAACTCTACCGAATTTGATATATATTCGTCATATAGTCTGTTACATTTGTATGCGAGGATAATGGGGGGGGGGAGAAATGGGAGAAATATTTGGTTAGTTTCGCTATGTGCAATGTTTACTAAACGTATTTTAACGTAATTTAATTGATAAATAAGATATAAAGAATCTTCTGCTCCAGGAGCATAATTCGCACAATATTTAAATTGAAAACGTGTTAATGCTTCGTATTAACGAGTTGTATGTTCTTGTAAATTTGTGAACAAGTCAAACGCATAACAAATATACGTTTGTATGGTAAAATAGCGATGATCATGTTTGAACTAAAAGTGTATCGGCCTTAAACTGAGCTATCGAAGTTGCCTTTAATACAATGATTGGATGGATATTGACGTCATTTAGAGCGCTTTTTTAATTTTAAATAGGTGGATATAGATTTATCGTTGGAGATTTTAAGGTCTATTCACACATTTTAATCTAATGGTGGAGTTGGAAATCTAGGTGGTGTATCTTCGCCGTTTATTTCAAATTTCGTTTACTTAATTTCGTTATTTCATTACAGCGGCTGCTTCACCCTTTGAGTCAACTGCAGGTATAATAGCCGATATCAGAATATAGCTCTGGAAAGTAAAAGATTGTTTTGATACTGTTGAGCATTCAATTAAAAATTAAGTCTAGGCACTACATTGATTATAAATGTTATTCATGGTGGGTTTTAAACTTGGCTTGGTTGAACTCCTTATCCTTAAGGTTTGACTAGGTAGATGTATATTTCTCAGTTGGTTTATGCAATAGCCTTACATGTATTTGATTTGATGAGTTTCTGACTATTGGCGTATTTTGTACCTCGGGAGAGGAAATAAAGATAAAGCGGTAATATATCCTTGAGATTTATTTAATAAAATACGTTATATTATGTTATCATTTTTGAGTTCATGCATGGGGTTTCAATTGTCGCACTTGAGTGATATTGCCGAGATGGAACAATTTTGTTTTCATAAATGACAATTTTAGAAGTTTCCGTGTGCCACTTTGTAAATAATTTAAGGAAACTGGGTGGTCAATTTTTAAATCAACCACTCTAGTTTCTCTGGGTATGTCGCTTTAATTGATCTTAAAATTACGGAGGTCCAATCGTGTAATATACTTATTCAGTTCCATTGTGGATACTGCAGTTCATCTAAGCCATTGCGGCTGCAGGTTAGCCTGAGTGAGAATTTCTGAGCACGAGAATCATTTATGGTAATTTACTTCGAGTCCATAGATGGATACATACTTGCATATATATTAGCTCTCCGCAACAAACAGTATTTAACTGTTATTTGTTAAAATGAATGATGCCATGCTTACCGCGAAATGTGATGACTGATATCGATCAAGGCAATAATGTATGGATTTACTGGAGTAACAGGTGTTCAGAAATAGTTGTAATTCTCAATTTCGGTGAACTACAGCATACATTGATGTCCATCATGTTGGTATCATGTTCCTATTCGGTACTATAATGTTGGTATCGGTTACTGACGCAATAGCCATAGTGTTAGTATCCTTTACAGACTCGGTATATATATTATATAGAGTGAGTTAGCGTGGAAGTCGCGTTTTCGAGACTTTATATGATGTTAGCTTCACAACACATTCGTCTAGGAGATTGTACCGTCCTATTATCCCACATCCCTCACCAAAATATTTAGTGGTTAAAGGGCGTAATATCGGCTCCTACTGATGAGTCTCCAGTAAGCACGAAACGAATGTGCACGAGATTATACTTTCCGTTCATGCTGTCTTTGGTTTATCCCTATGGACACAACTGAACTAATTTGTTACTAGGTGCGCAACACCTAATATACAATTGCATATATATTAGTTCTCCGCAACAAACAGTATTTAACTGCATATATATTATTTCTCGGCCACAAACAGTATCTAACTGTTATATATCAAATTTTTTATTGGATGAGCTTTCCATTGAGAAAGGCTTCCGTAAAAGGAAGTCAAAATATCCGGAGTAAAAATGAATACAATGCAGGCAAACACTTTGTTGCACACTACAAGGGCCAGGTAACAAGATTTATATTTAATAATTAAAGTAAATGTATTCAATGCAAGAACACGTGACACTATAAACATAGATGACAGCAGTTAAGGTTAGGATATAATAAATTACTCAATGCACTATATTAATAAATAGGACCAACGTAATATTATCAAATATATAAACCAAGTTAATATCAAGATCTACACAGCAAATAGGAAATATATAACAAGATAAGATGAGTATATTGAATCTTGAATAATATCAACATAGAATGTTGCCCAAGAAATGACGTTCTCATAAAGTCAAATTAGTGTGCATAAAAATAAATAAAAAATAATTATGCAAACAGTATTGCTAATCGCTTCTTTAAATCAAGTTTGCGAGCTTGAAGTAAACACCAATCCCATTGTATTTAACCAGTCGTCGAACAACATAGCAAAACTACCGATAGCTGCAACGCACTGACGCGTTTCGACCTTCCATGATCATCATCAGAGTACGACGGCAAACGGACTATCGAGGATCAAACCGCATTGAATATATATGGAAATCAAATTTAGATATGCGGCTCTCACCTCTAGCAGTCTCGCATACATTGAACTTGACTGGAAATGTCGGCTGCACAATTTCTATGCAGTCACGAACATTAACTGTTTGTAGCTTTCGCCACATATATACATATATAGGCAATACAATTTAACAATAATTGATTGCGCGGGTGGTGGTAACAATTCTTTAAATCAAGTTTGCGAGCTTGAAGTAAACACCAATCCCATTGTATTTAACCAGTCGTCGAACAACATAACAAAACTACCGCCAGTTTTGCTAATCGCACATGAGCCTGGCGATTTTTTTCAAAAAAATACGTGTTGAAAGTCCGCCTAATACATTAGAACATCTTTTTATCTATGTCAACTAATGTCTTATTCCAACAGTAGCAACATTAAATTAAGTCAAAGATAATTATACACGTTCGACAAATCAAATTGAGCAATGATAACATTGGTTAGAACATGACTACAGTTAAGATAATGTAACTATCTGAAGACCACGGCTACTGTACCTCCAGCCTAGATTTAAATCTGTCAAATGCTGCCTGTTTTTAAGCCTAACGAATGAAAATATCAAGGATGGTACAAGCAGAATGAAGAACTATACGATTATTGAACATATCTCAACTTAGAAAGAACATTTTACAATTTCTAAACTGATAAATACCTTAAAATGGAACTAAAGTATCCGCTCAGAACTATGATGTCACCAGTTACATTGGTAAAACACCAGTCGGAATTTATTTTTCTTAGCGTCACCAAATGATGCACGCTTGTGTGAGGCCTCGAAGCACGAGGCTGGCTTTGTTGAACACAAAACGTTGGCGTATTGACGCGTTGTTCGACAAGCTCTAAAAGCTGCAAGCTAGTAAGCTATGTAGTCAATTAATATTTGTGCAATGTTTAGACGGAATGAGCCAGAAGACGCACAACGCAGCCTGGATTGTGCGATGTGTACAGGCGTATGAGCAAAATAATCCATGACATGAGAGGGTTGTTCGATTTTTCATCAAGCCAAATTTAGAATACTGACGTGTGTACTCTAGCAAATCATTTTCTCATTGGGTATTTGAAGCACATGTTTTCGGAAAAGGCACAACTGTTGCTAAGTATGAGGGCAAGTTCAGGGATGTACGTGAGAGGTATATTCCAGTTTCCATGTGCAATATCGTTGGCAAAATACACATTATAAATACAGTGAATACGAATGTACTAATCTAATTTGAGACAGCACAATAAATTATGACGAAAAATATACTAGCAAATGCATGAGTTATTCAAGTTTCAAGTACCTCTTTGGACTCCAGTTGGGGCGTTCTTCTCTTGTTTAGATGTGGCCACGAATCACTGTCATTCATTACAATAAACGTTCGTGTGTGTAATTAAATCCAATATATGAAAACAAGTGAGAGAACCGAACGATACTTACATTGTTTAACGTGTCCGTTCAAGAATGATCGCGGTAATATCAAATACACCACATTTGTAAATAAGGAAAAATTATCAGTGTCAATTATACATGATACGACTTGATGAGCGTAGCAATTGTAAATGAGCACATAAACGTAATAACTATATTCTTATAAATGAGCACTGATAAGATATTGTTTTGAAATGATGCTCTAATAAAGTACAATGACAATGATACACAATATTAAATCTCGTAAAGCACAAGAGACCAGGGAAACTCGTTCTGAAGCATTACGTTTCGATAAGTCGCCATCTTGTCTAGCTCATGCTTTTGATATTTGGCCAACGAATGTCTAATTATAAATGTAAAAATACTAAATTATTGGTGCGTATGGATTTCTCCCTTTCTTCCGATGGCTTCAAAATCGTTCATACTAACCACTGGAAATGAGGTACGATCTAATCTTCGAAACGTTGCCAGTCAACGAAGATTAGATCGTACCTCATTTCCAGTGGGTAATGTGAGCGATGTTGAAGCCTTCGGAAGAAATGGACGAATCCGCACCCAGCCAATAAGAAGACAAACTCGATGCGTACTTGGAACCGGCAATCAATCGGATCTACGCGAAACTGATAGTGGAAAGCGACAACCCGCGTACGTAAATCGCGGAGATTCAACAATTGAAGCTCGCGCTGCGCAACCATTCAAGACATGTATTATAATTGTAACTGCTTGATAAATGAACAGGCACAATACTAAGACTTTTCAAAGAAATACTACAGTCACGATTATGTAAATCTTACTAAGATACTAACATGGTGGTCTTATTGAAGATCAGGGCTACATTTCTTTATATAGCCATATATGTATATATACACTACTTAAACGAAGTCACAATTAGGCTGATGTTACTCCAGATAACAAAATACACATAATGTCCATGAAAGCATCAATGAATTTCAACCTGTCGTTGATTGTCTGTCGTAATACATCTACCCATAGTTGTCTTATATTGACGTTTGTTTATTACCTTTAACATGAGCTCCTTGGTCTTTGTTAATAAAAAATAGATAAATATATTCATTAGTATATACTATTTACATATAATATTAATTGTTATTATTATTAAGAATTGAATTATTAATAATACTATTTGTTTAATTATTAATTATTAAATTTCTATTATTAATATAACCATCACCAATAATAATATTATTATTATTATTATTTAGAAGCACTTATTTTCACATGAAAATGCAATATCTACATAAACACCATTAGTGCACACTTATTAAAACCAAATAAATCAGGCTTATGAACAATACCGATCTAGAATCAGCCAATAATGTTTCGACCCATTTGTTCGTACTCTACATGGAATTTCACTTTTGTATTAAGAAGGTAGAATTTTCAAAAGCAGTATATTCACTATTTTATCAATGATTGTTTGGATTATATTTATCGAAGTCAAGCCAATTATATTTCGTTTGGCAGGTCAAAATTAAATAACGGTTTATGCGTTGAAGAATTTATTTTTAAGCGTTATTTGTATTTCCCATCAGTTTAACGTATTTTACGAACATATTGCCAGACATATTTGAGATCTGCATTTACCAATTACGAGGAACACAAAAAGGAGTTAGTATAATAACCCATTCGATTGTCTGTTCTTTCTGTTTTAAAAAAAATATTTTATTCAATTTATTTTGTATAATTATATATCTATAAGGTTGGCATTTCAAATTGTGCCATCTATAACTCATTAGTAATTATCTGCCTGCAGCAAAAAATTGTGAGACGTCCGCAAACGCCTTATCCAATTAATATTGTTAGTGAAAAACGTTTTTCCTCGTGCAGGCAGAAAGCTGGACACTAGCTTTTAGGGCTTTTAGACACGCATATCATAGGTGTTTTAGGAAAGCAGATAATTCAACCTTAACACCGCTTCAAGTTTGTGGCAACCTGTAGCTCGATAGGATTCATATTTCAGACAGAGTTTTCTCTATTCATCTTATTCTCGACATTGGGTTTGAAGATTGTAGTTGTTTTCATATTTTAAACTCCATGGACCTTTTGAGTCAGATTCGCTGTATTTTTTTCTCATACTAGCAGTAGAATCATTCCAGTAGTATTTAGTTTTTAATATTTAATTGAGCCAATGTTACTAAATCACAAGCTATCTACTTGACAATAATGAAGCGTAAGTTAAAGGCGTGCAAGTTTGCTCGTAGCACTGTTGATTTATTTAGTCATAATCACGGGTTGGGTAATTATTAGCCTGGGATTGTTCTTATTGAACTACAAATTGGCGGCCCAGTGTGTTTTAAAACCAACATAGAACTAAGAATATTTTTATATGTTTTCAGCGATGAAGCACCTGTTCCTTTTCCATTACAAGTTTTTATATCTCTCACTAAATTGCGTTTTTTTAAATTTGTGTAAATTGGATGGTATATATGAAAAGTGTTTTGCTGCATTTAAAACATTGACGGGTTAAAAAGAATCGTGCTTGATCTATTTTTGAAATAAATCAGTTCAACAGGACGTATTGAATATTTCATTTGCATTACATTTTGCGGCGTTTGATATAAATAGACTTCGTCAAACTGGTTTCTGTATTACCGATTTTTTAAAATTTCCAGACTTTTTCGACCACAACATTTTTTTATAGCTTGTCTTATATCAGAGTTTCTTGATTGGAATACTTTTTATCCACATTTGCCGTTTATTTCTGCACATTTTTTTTTCAATTCATTACCCAACTCAAAAAAAATATTACAATGGTGTTTACCATATGTTGCAAAATTGATTAAAGTTTTTATTGCCATACGAGTACTATTCTATAGATCACTACTATGGTGAAACGCCCTATGCAAATTATATATTTTGGCAAGAAATATGGGACAGGTGGACTGTACAATCTCCTTTATATATATATATATATATATATATATATATTTATAACCAGTATGGAGTGTAGTACCGGCTCCAAATGATAAATCACCGGTAAGCACTAAAAGCATGTTCACATGAGATTATATCTTTCATTCATACTGACTTTGGTATATCCTTGTCATATTCAGACTAACTTGGTACTAGATACACATAACTTTATAAACTGTTGAATACATATTGGCCCTGTGCAACAGACAGTTTATAAATATTATATGTTTAAACAAATGTTGTCATGATTGACGCGAAATGTGATAACTGATATCAATCAAGACCAGATTGTATGGAGCTGCTGAAGTAGCAATTGCTCAAAAATTGTTGTAATTCTCATTTTTTTTTGAAATGAGGCCTATCGATAAATCCATTGTGTTGGTAACTGGTACAGGCTCGGCATTTTGAAGCCCAATGTTTTCTTTATCAACTTGCAGACTTGGTATATATATATATATTATATTGAGTTGGCTGTAAATTCACACTGTCAAATGCTATATATGAAGTTATCTCCATTGCTGATTGCATACGCATTCGTATAGAAGGATTCTCCGTCCATCTGTCACACATTTATTGATCAAATATATTATGGGTATGAGGCGCAGCCCCGTCTCCTACCGAGGATTCGCCAGTGAACTCGAGACGTATGTGCACATGAGATTATACCTTCCGTTCATGCTGGTCCTATTTGAACTAATTTGCCACTTGGCACACAATATATAATTTAAATTCTTATATATTCAACTCTCATTTCCTGTTTGCTATTTTTATTTGCTTGGCCTTTGGGCAAATTTTAAAACTTCGTCATAAAGCTTAGTGAAACGGGTTCCACAAAGTCGTATGAAACTGGCTTCAGCTTTGAGACAAATCAGCAAAGCCAGGTAACTGTCGATAACGAGTTTGATCGAAGAAAGTTTCAATTCACTAGGACGGATAACAGACCGCATTCCAGACAGGGCGAGTCTGCTGCCTCAGGGGTAAGGCACTGATGCAGACAGACTATGTTGGCCAGCAATAATCAAAATATATATATTTAAAAAAAATTGTTTCTTCAAATTCCTTGCCTACGGAGTGACAACACGCTCACGCACAAACGCGCAAACCCTAAAAACTCAGAAACGCGTATTTGCATGTTGTGCAACTGCAATAATCTGTGCTAACTTTGGACTTATAACTTAACCGTTGTTGTGCTAGTTTATTATTTTTTTCATGTTTGTCAGATGGAAAATTTGTCAAAGTCTAACAACACGCTCTTGTAACTTCCACGATTGTAATCGCTAACCACAGGTGGACTGTTGTCTATTCGCATGCGCAATTTGCATGTTACCATATCCACCTTCTGAAGTCTAACATTGCTAGGCAATTTGGTCTTCTGTAAGTGGTTCGCGCACTGATAAGCATAATTTTACCGTTGCTCTTTCCTTTACTTATTGTTATTTTTTTCATATGTTGGCAAATTAGATGTTTGTCGCATCCGTATACCTTAATTGCACGTGAAGTACCAGTAAGTGAAAGAAATGTATGATGAATCTCTCTTAATGAAAATAGACTGAAGCCAACTACGCGTAGATTAAAATCTCATTCACAGTGCAAATCAGTATGTCAATCGATTTAAAAGAACTAAGAATAATGCCAAATTTTCTTCTCCTGCGTTCAATGCAACGTTTTAACAATCACCATTCTATTTCCAATTTTTTTGACGAAAACTTAATTCGTTTTGAAGTTATCAAAGAACAGTTAACCAAGCATGTCTTAAATCGATTGAATTATAAATTTCCATCGATTATGAACAGGATAATACAATTTCAAAAGGGTGGTACTTCACATCATTTTTCATCAATGTTACATATCGATCAAATTCTCGAACGTCGCCTTTAACCGTATTTATTTAGTTTAATAACATTTTCTGAGTGAACGTTAGCTGTACAAATGATTCTTAAACATTTAAGACTATTTAAAATATTATTTGTAGTTTTTAATCTTAAGCTACACTGTGCCAATGTTTCTGGTTTATACGATACGGTTTTATAAATGCAGAACAGTCTTTTGGTAACTGTGGTCATCGTATACATAAAGTTGAAGGTTTTTTCCTTCCGTGTTATGAGTAGATCTTATAAGCTCATACAGAGCCAAACAACAGCCAAAAGTGGATAATGTTTCACTGCCATATAACCATAAATCGCTTATAGTTATATGTGGACTGTAAAAGAACACTAGGTCACCCACTCCTAGTTAGGATGGTTTGTATTCGGAGATTTCCTTCTCTTAGATAGTCTGAAAACCAAGGAAGATGGAAAATATCTGCCCAGATATCCGTGGCCAGTTTCCTTCAGCAGCCGAAACATGCTCTTCGCGTCTGGCATGCTTACTCTTATTCCGTCAAACTCATTTAACAATATAAGCTGCTTCGCAGTTAGACCAAACTTGAGGCTTCACAATAAACATGAGGATAGATGTGTCCCCTTAGACCCGGCAAGGTTTATGCTACCATTTCCAGACTGACTAACTTGTGTCCGCCGGTCATCAGGCCGGAAATTTTATGGCTACGGACCAAAAAGCTAGTTTCTTATCGTTATCAATTTAGACCATTATTTTAAATTTTAATATCTTTTATTGTATAATCGCAGTTGATTTTGTAAATGTTTCGTCACACTTTCTGTATGAAGATATATAATTTAAGTAGCTAATCAACTGTTAAGTCAACCAAATTCAACCAGGAAATGATTGAAATATTATGAATGATTGGTAAGGTAATCAAATGAAGAAATTGTTAAGATTCATAAGCGTAAGAACATTTAAAAAGAACACACACACACACACACACAAATAGGCAAACTCAGAAATCTAGGCCTCCAGCAAAGTAAGTCTCTGGAGAGCTTACGTGAATAAGGCTAAGTTAACTTGTATCAAAATCTGGACCAATTTTTCCGCTTAACTACCACACGTTTTCTCCCATTCTGGTGTATGCTGGTTAATGAAGGTACAGTGTAGCGTGGTCACTGTACTAAATCACACACTTACATACGTACGCTCGTTGATAGATACAAACATACATACCTACCTGCATACATACTTACATAGATACCTGCATAAATAAATGCATACATACATAAATCCCTATATACATAAATACATGCATATATATTTTTTTCTAACAAAAACCATTAAATACATCATATACTGAACTTTCCTGTATTGTTGGCTGCATAAGTAATAAACGATTAAAGAAAATTGAAATGCGTCAATACGTGCGATTGACGGTAATTTGGCTATGTTCTATGAATGGTTAGATAAAATGAGACTGTTGTTTGTCTGAAGTCTGCAAACTAGAATTAAAGAATTAATTGCTTCAAGTTTGCGTACTTGTGGCAAACGTCAATTTCGTTTTGTAATCAGTTGCATAACAAATGCCTAATTACCATCCTGCGACTTAAAATATAAGGCGATTTTGTGTATCTGAAGTCCGCAAATGCGATTTAAATAATTGCCGTCACCATCCGCGCATTCAATGATTGCCCAATTACATGATTTTTAAAATTTGTTTGCAGTTTTTGCTACAATTTTATTATTTAGCTTAAATGCAATAGTTAATTGCGACGGCGGTGCTAAGATTTAAAATAATTGAGGTTTCAATCGTGAAGTGAAGACCAATTCCATGTTTTATTTTACCACTTTATTCAAGTTCGTAGCCTAGATATTAAGAGAAATCATTGTAAATCAAATTTGTGAATGAAGAATGATAATTGTTTTACTGCAATATTTCAGAGTTTCTATGTTTATAAATAAATGCTATTATAAAAGCAGAATATAAATCAGTATTGCCAACTTATAAACAGGACTTGTGAAATCTTTATAATGTAATTAAACAAGGGTCTACCCGTAGTGACTAACGTCTGTTGGACCACCAAAATTTGCTCTATCGTCCTATAGCCGACTCATTCTCCTACTCTGTCATCTGTACTTTAGGCCCATGCACGTCTAACCAATCCGGTTAAAATGACTGTCCCAGTCCCAATAAAGAAGAAGGACCCTGTAACTAATTTTTTAATAGGATTTATAAAACGAAAATGTATAGCTTCATCATATACTTCACAAATTAATGCATTAAACAGTGTATAAAAAACAACAAGAATTTTAACATGTGAACCAATAGTTCACTGAAGAAAACTTTGAATTGTTTCTATGCGGCTCTTTTTCTCTAAATGCTAATCTAGGTTAGCGAATAATAGAGAGATCGCTTAAATAAAATTACGCACATTAGATACGCATAGCACAGAGTTCAAATAGATAAAAGGTATTAATATGTACCCCGGTTATAGTTCTGGTGGTAAAAACAAGGCACAAATCTACATTAACTATGTAGCTCTCTGATAATGTAACGGAATAGCTTATATGTGCGGTCAATCAGTAAGCACACAAAATATATAAATATAGAAAAAGAAAAATAGGAGAGTAATTAACAATGGCGTTCAAATAAAACCGATAAATTTTACATAAAACTAATCGACTCATCTGCCACTCAGGCAGCTAAGGCATCTGAACTACTCCGCAACTATTTAGCCAGACAACTGCACTACCATACTATTCTCACCTCCTCTTCCAAACAAATCGGGTGGAGTATATTTTCTCAAAATAAAAGTTACTTTAGCTCGTTTTATCCTTCATTCCTCTGCTATCTATCTATGAAGTCAACGACAAAAGTATAGTACAAGGCTATTTTTCGTCAACCTGTGGATTGATACTTCAGAAATATCTTACCATAAGCACTATCCTGACGTCGTCTTCAATAAACTTTTTTTGCTAAAAACGATGCGCTATGCCATTTCTTGCTCTTCGGTTTGTCGTCTTTAAATTTAAACAACGACTAGAGATTTCTTGCGCAGAAAAGTGTGACAGACGTCAAAATCGAATGCAGGTTTCATAACTTAGTTTAAAAAGAGGGTTACGTGCCCTTATTTTTTATCGGCCATTTACATATTCACACTACTGCCACAACACACTAGGGCCTGCCTGTTGCCATCACGTAAATTGTTATGGCTCCTGGCCTGCTCAATGATGCCTCTAATGACTAAAAATTGTCAGTTACGGGCGACGGGTTATTTGTCAATTTCGTTATTATTTTAGACCACGGAAGATTGTGGCTGTTTGTTGTTAGCTTAGTTATTAAATTACCATAGTAAACATTTTTTTCTAATTGAATTATATTCTTGCATGTTCTATGCCTTAATATCGTTTGCTATTGCGTCGCAATTTAGATATATGCCGATTTATTCCCCTCCGCCTATCCGGCAAGGTGCCCTTTGCAGTATCAATAAACAGCAGCAACTTATTTTTTAGATGCTAACCTCCTTTCGATACCTAGGTTGCTGCCTTCACGGCTGCCTCTGCTGGGCACACGTTTGTAATTATATCCTGCATTAACAAGAATAGTTTAACATTTGTGTGCTATCTTTAACAAATTATCCAAATGTTTGCTAAATGTTAAGTCAAATTTTATAAAATGGCCTTCATTCCTAGAAATGCCTATCCTCACGTCATAGATAATTTAACAGATGTGTACCTTGCCACCATTAACAGGATACAACTAATCCATCTCATGCAGAGCCCGGAGTTGTGCATTTTTGCGCAGTTAACATTTTGTGTTAAATGAATTTTGAAAGATTGAGCGCCAGTGTACTAGTTGCAAAGGTCCGGTTTCAGTTACATAAGGGGTCGTTGGCTACTTGTGCTTGAATTCATAGAAACTGGGGAAGTGACGCTTGGCAACCATGGGTGGCAGATCACCTAAGCTTAGGAAGACTCTAAACAAAATTTATCCGTGTTCACCTGGAATCAGGGTCTTGTGTTATTTTACAGCCCCAAAATAACCATGAGTAAAAGAACGAACATTCATTTTGTTGTGAATTGGCTGGTACACAGTATAAACCGGGTCTTCCAGAATTCATAAACGAAAGCAAGCTATTTCATATAAGCCTTAATTTTGGATGACACCTATGGGTGCCCTTTTACGTGATTCTGAGCTACATGCAATATTGCCGTGTTTTCGAAGACGAGGACAGGATACGACATTGTTAACATTAACCATACAATTAAATTTTGCGTATTAAGTATTACGTACCTAGTAACAAATTAGTTCCACTAGATCCGGAAGTGTAAACCGAAGTCAGAATGAACGAAAGGTATAATCTCATCTACACATGCGCTTCGTGTTTACTGGATACTCGTCAGCAGTCAGTTAAATCTATTTGGTCAAGGAATGTTGGGCGACTTCAAGTAACTCACTATATGTAATATATAATGGGCCTGTAAAGGGTACTACAATTTTGTTTGCCGAGTCCGTACATAGCACTATCACAATGGATTTCAAGCTATGCTAAATTTAGAAATAATTGATAATTAAAACTAATGCTGAGTCTCCATTAATCACGAAACGAGCGTGTAAATTAGATTAGACGTTTCGTGCATGTTGACTTTGGCTTTTACATATGGCCTTATTTGAACTAATTTGTTACTAGGTACGCAACAAATATATATATATATATATATATATATATATATATATATATATATATATATATATATAAGTTTCTGTAACAAAAAATATATAACTATTATATATTTAATGGAATGATGTAATGACTTCCAAAAAATGGTAACCGATAACGACCAAGGACATAGAGTATGGATTTTCTGGAGTAACATGTGTTGAGAACTAGTTGTAATTTTCAACTTTGGTGAAATTTAGCATAGCTTGAAATCCATTATTATTGATTTGACCAAATATCTAGTTGGTATTCGGCGTAGTACTGGTTCCACTGATGAGTCGCCGGGGCTTCCATATGAGTTTAGCAAATCGTCACCCGACTAAAGACGAGAGTGATCCAGCCTATAACGTTTGTGTTGACTTTATGTTATCCGGTGTTACGGAAAAGACCTTGAATGAAAATCAACAAACATGGTTATCCTGCGCTAGCTTCCACGAGGTTAACTTAGCTCTCTTAGGCATAAACATGTACGCACTAATTCTCCACGATGGTGCAATTGAGAATTATGATTTCTTTGGCACACTATAAGATTGTTTAACGCCGCATTTTCAATGTGTAGTATGAACGATGTTGAAGCTTTCGGAAGAAAGAGACGAATAGGTACCCAGCCTGATCGAAGACAAAACAGATGCATACTGGAAAATGGTGATTAATCGGCTCTTTGTGAAACTGATATTGCAAAGCAACAACCCGTGAACACAACTCGCGTAATTCATCATATGAAGCTCGCACAGCGCAACAACCCTTCAAAACATATTAATCATTTTTTGTCAGTTTTCCGTTACGCTATAATGTTGAGCATGGAAGATAGCAACTTTTCCGAATGCGTAATTGGCGGTGGTTTAGCTTTGTTACGCGACTTGTTAAATAAAACTGGATTGGTATTTGTCTCTGGTTCTTAAAATTTATTTAAAGAATCATTATCATCATTCACGAAATCAATGGCTCTTTAACTGAACGACTTATTGTATGGTTTTAATGCAGCTGATAAAGTCCTTTTATATCCACCAGTACATTGCGTTAAACACTACTCAAAGAATACTTAGTTTGGATTGACTATCATTCGTTAGATTTTCTTAAACATGTCGGTTGCTATATACTTTAGTAAAAGGCTTTTACATTTTGGCTGAAGTACACGTTATAATGCAGGTACCACACCATTTGATTTTTTAAAAATATTACACTAGTAAAAATAATTCGCTTCTTCTGATAAATTTGTTCAGTATCAAAAAATTCTGGTAAATTAAAGGGACTACCTTTTAGACTGTCCATTTTTATGATAATACTAACACTTTATAAATGCTACCTCCTGCTTTGATTTTTAATTAAGTTATTTTTTATTATTAAAATTAAACCTGATTTAAAATGTAAACTTCGAGTGGCTATTAATATATTGTTGTTCTGACGGTAGCTGAATGCTGAATGAAGTATAAGTTTTGAGAACATGGTTGTCATTAACTAATAATTCCAGAAAGATTACCTGGCTAAAGAGCTTGTCGTAGTGTATCTTTCCAATCAAGTCTGTTCGATTGGGTCCTGCTGGATTTGCTCAATAAGGATGAGTTCGTGGTCCAGTAATTTGAATTCGTTCTTTATATTACGTTTCTAATGTTTTATCCCCAAAACGTGTATCTTTAGTACATATTCATGTTTTAAATAGCTTTACTTGGCAATAATTCATTCAGTGTCAATATGTAAATTTTACAAGCCTCTGAGTTTGTCTTGTTTATATTGAAAAAAACAAACAATTTATTGACCTTCAATCTTAAAAACGTTCAGTATGAGTTCCATGAACAATGGATTACTCATTGACTTTACTTTGGTTAACATTTTGATTAGTTTAAACTGTAAAGCACATTGTAGGGTACTCCAAGAATTATTTTGTCCATTTACTAGCAGGTCGTATTATTAGCATCCTTTGCTAGATTTGCAGATCTAACAATTTTTTAATGCATATTGTGATTTGCCTTAAATAGCTAGCTGTTTAGCTCTTGCCCATTTAGTCCATCTTTATTTCCATAGCTTTTTATTTCACTTTAAAAAAATTATTATAAACAGCATAATTATACTCGTAAATTGTTTATATATATATATATATATATATATAAACTCACAGATATATAATATGTTGATGTGTATTACAACGTATTATAGTAATCTAGGATGGATTTTTGTCGCTTTTTAATATAACTAAATATATTGCTGTTTAAAAGAGAAGACTATTGAGATGGCATAGTTGATACAAACATAGAATAACACTAAATTTGAAATGTTAATGACATAGAGAATCGAGTAGTTACCTAGACAACGTTTGGATGATGTGGAAACTACTAAGGTGTAGTCCAAGTTAAAGTAGCTTAAAGGCCTACAAGTGGAGTTGCTTTTGTAATTCTGTGTACTTTCAGTAGAAATCAATGAAAGACCTTAATTTATGTGCCATTTTTCCTTATTTACTTAATTGATAATTAGATTGGTTTATACGAATGTCTCTCTCTCACACACACACACACATCGGCGTATTGCTTTTTAATTAAAAGGTTTTATTTTCTTTGGCACCATAACGAAGTGTACTAACGCTTGTAGTTGATTGACAATCTCCTGACTATATCATTTTTTAACTAAAAAGTAGTTCAGTCGATTAGCTGGTGGTTTGTCCTTCATTCAAACGAATTTATTTGTTTTTTCCCGTTACATAAAACAGACCAGCACTATTATGACAATTTTGCGAGAGCGGCAACAACAGAACACCATGGATTCAGGTAGCCGGCAATTCTCCACTCTGGATAGAAGAAAGAAGCCAAAGACACAAGCAGAAAGCTATGAACGCCGGGAGGTGTACAGTTTTTCGTTAAAAAATCTAACGTTGAAGTGTCGACACACAAGCCTAGAGGCATGTGATTCAGCCATACAGCCAACAGTGTTACGGCCTGATTTTCGCGCCACACTGCAACGTATCGCAGTGAATGATCAAAATGAAGCGCGGATTAAGACAAAAACGGGAAAATCACCTAGGATCGGCCAAGCCAGCACTCGAAGCACTGATACAACTAGCAGGACGGTAATTATTGATCTTTTTTGTAAATATATTCAATTGTATATGCTTGGTGCGGATCGATATTTTTCTTTGTGTTGAATTCATTGTATTAATAGACTGTTTTTAGTTGGTGTTTTGTTCTATGTTGCAATGTATTATCATACGCTGTGGTATGTTGGGCGGAATTTTGTTTTGTCATTCGTTGTTGTGCTTTGATTTGTTGTACTACGCTTTAGTTTTATTGTTGGCACACTTTATACTACTTGATTCAAAGTTTATGAGAATTTTGCTAGTAGAATGGAAAATTTGAAGAAATATATTTCAATTATCTTAAGTATAGTGTCTGGTAAATGCAGAAAGCGATACTTTCTTCGTGATTTGTAGAAAAGCGTTTAATAAGAATACGTTTCTGTTTAACACAGTATAAACTAGCCAATCTTTGTGCTAGTATTCCTATCAATTGAAAGATCTGCTACTTTTTATTGTAAATTTAGAAAATTATCGGAACTTATGCAATAACAAAAGCATAAGTAAAAGTTAACGTAGTCGCAAAAGGCACTAATTCGCACACATGCGTGTAAAAAAATGAATTTTGCATTAAAATGTGTTCCAAATTAAAGTTAAACTTCCAGATGCCAGATATTACTTGTTTTCTACTTCTAAAAGGCAACATTGTTTGGCTTAAAATTGGACATCATAGATTATGTCATGGTGACATCTGCTATACACTGTAAACGTTAAAATTGATTTAAACTAACATTAATATCTGTATTGGGTATTCAGTTTACGCGAATTTGTGTTATAGCCACATTCTGCCTCGCTTCAAAACTATGCTCATATAAAGACTAATTTGCAACTGATCAGATACTATATCAATTGATTTTCTGTGTTATAGGCTGATTTTCGCATGACGTCACCTACATCTCTAATTAAAATAGCTGGAGAATAACGCTGAAGACTGTACATTTGTATACGAAATTATTTGGTGTGTAAAAACTTATTTGTTATTCCGTACTTGACCCCTTAATTTTGCATTTTTTCAAGACAAGTTGACATTCACCGTATAAAGATTATACGATTTGGGAGGCGAAGTTCTTTTCTGTCCATGCTAGCAACACCGTTCTTTAAGTCAAGTTTGCGAGCTTGAAGTAAACACCAAACGCATTGTATTTAACCAGTCGTCGAACAACACAACAAAACTACCGCCAGCCGCAACGCACTGACGCGTTTCGACCGTCCTTGATCATCATCAGAGTACGACGGCAAACTGACTATCGAGGATCAAACCGCATTGAATATATATGGAAATCAAATTTAGATATGCGGCTCTCACCTCTAGCAGTCTCGCATACATTGAACTTGACTGGAAATGTCGGCTGCACAATTTCTATGCAGTCACGAGCATAAACAGTTTATAGCTTTCGCCATATATACATATATAGGCAATACAATTTAACAATAATTGTTTGCGCGGGTGGTGGTAACAATTCTTTAAATCAAGTTTGCGAGCTTGAATTTTTTAATGTTGTTCGACGACTGGTTAAATACAATTGGATTGGTGTTTACTTCAAGCTCGCAAACTTGATTTAAAGAATTGAGTCTACTATTACAACAGACTAAATTAAAATTCTGAAAAAAGCTACGTGATGTGCAAATAAAAACAAACATCCTTCCTACCTTTTAGGGTCAAAGTTTGATAGAAGTATTTGGTTTGCTCGCTCTCAGATCAGAGCTATACATGTAGCTAATTTAATCTATGTCATCGCGTTATTTTCGTTGGCTTTGTCCTTTTCAGGCTATCGTGACAGGTAGGTATACATAATCAATGTTTAATAAGATTAAGTAATCAATCAACGTCTTTTCCTTAATAGAAAAATTGTAAACATTTTAAAATGAATATTTTAAATTATGTTAAACGAACAGTATGGTTAAAGATATTGCGCAGATAAATAAAGTATTAATTTTCGCGTTTTTCTGAAACATGATTGCTATCATTTAATTAAATAGCACTCCAATTGCTTTAGGCACTAAATACAATCGTTTCTGCCTGATCGATTTTTTAATTAAAATATCAATCTCACCAGCCAATTATGGTATATGCGCATGTCCTCAAAAATTCCATAATTTAACTTCTAATCAATGTTCTGTTGTAACTAATATAATTTCACTATTTTCATTTTCGTCTCTATTTTCTTGTTTTATAAGTCAACGTTGAGACAGAAACGTGTAAAGGATGATGTCGACCACATTACTGCAGTCGAGGTGACGTCATGTAACAGTGCCTTGCCGTTCGAAGGCGTCAGTTCACGACCGTACAGCCCATTTGATGGAACTCTGCCTACTTCACCGAAGCCGGTAAGATTACAATGTTTGTGCACACTGCATCTTAGGCATTCTTTTTCATTGTCAGCGGCGATTATGTTTCACGTAATGCTTTCTAGCATAAAGCCTCGTTCCGGAACGTCGTTTCGTGTTTCATCCATTATATCGCTTGAATTCGACGTCCAAGTTGATTTTGACTTTCGCCTTTTTAACTTTCGCTCAAATTTTCTCTTAACAATAAAGCGATTTACCTAATACATTTTGCTAATCAAATACGCATGCAATGAATGTTCATATGTTTATTAACATCTGTAAACAACGTGCTTCAGACGAGCTTTCAGCTAAGTATTCGAAATAATTATGCCTCAACACTGTCTCTTATTATCAGGCAAGACAACCTGTGCAGCTCTTGCATATTTGCACAGCTTTTGATGGCAATCTTTGGAGCCAGCCGAATGGAAGATGATTGGATCAGCTGTTTTTCTCTATTACTTGCAAGTTTGATGGGCTATGATATGTATGTCGCCGGTTTTAAAATATTTATGGCTTTAGGTATAGAAACAACTTTGCTGTCCCGATGTCTATAAACATTTGAGCTAACATTCATTAGGAGAGACTAAATTTACATAGGAATATATATAGATAAATGCCAACCACATATAAACGTTTAATGTTGCACATTTGTATAAACGGTTAATTGAAGACTTTGATGTTGTGGACGAATATTGTTAACCACTAGTTTCAAGCTAGCAAGACACTGATTAATTTAAAAATATCATTTAGTTTTCCAAGGTTGTCAGAACGTCTTTGAATTTTTCATTTAACAAGTGGGATATTCTTGGTAAATGGGAGAAGGGAGCTCAGCTATGTAAATTAACAACCCTGTAAATACATTCTCCAATGCTTAGAACAAGAAAGCATATCAAGCTATCAAACATTATGCATATATTTAAAAGTGTACAGCTTACATAACTTGAACTAATAAACAAATCGTGCATTAAGGCGTGCAGTTATTAGTAAGCGGCTGTGTTGAAGACAGTTGTGAAAGGCCTTTTTGTCGCCAGAGGTCAACTCAACCGCAACATCTGTTGCAATTCAATTGGATTACACAACAGCGAAGTCAGAAAATGGCTTAGTTACTGTTCTTCTGAATACCCATGCTTATAATTATCAAATGAGCTTTGATCTTGATGCTGAGCAGTAATTCAAACTGTGGAAATTAGATGAAGACAGATTAGAAACTACCGCGTATTCGATATGACGTGTGTTAAACACATCAACAAAAAAACGATGATGTTAATTATAATGAAAACAACAGCATCATACATCCGTTTCATTCAAGCAATAGCAATTGGAATAGGCGCAGCCAGAATGTATGGTATGACGAAAGGTACACACCGTAGTCGAATCAAACAACTTTCCGCCATTAAAATCAATACTGTCAATGATGAATACTCTACAATACAAACTGGCAGGTGAACTTGAAACACGCATATAGCCGGTGAAAACTAAAGTGTCAAAATCTGTGCACGCAATACTTTTGATTTCGCGCAACGTCAAAAATTAAAAAAAAGTCGTGTGCTGCCACACCTGTTTACAAGCAACTCTGTTACAATAACCAAGGTTGCGATCTTCACATAAACATCTGACCCGTTAATTACTTACATTTGCCAGTATGAACTAAGAATTGCATAGCGTAGAAAGGGCAATTCATCCAGTAGACCGGTTTCGTCCTTATTGCCTTTTCTACACTATAAAATTCTTAGTTTATACCTAATAAATGTAAGAACTTAATGGGTCAGGTGTTAATATCAAGATCGCGATCTTGATTATAGTAATTTTTATCACTGCTCGCACAACCAATGTTCGTTTAATTATATAAATGCTCATTTCAGTACCACTTCTCCGTGTAATGTAGTGTATGTTCAATAATGACAGATTGAGGATGGTTAGTTGAAACTTGGTGTTTAAATGGATGCCATATGAGGTCCACCTAATAGAAAAAGACCAACCGAGTTGCATTAGTAAGAAGATAACTGAAAATTGTATGTAGTGTGACAGGGTGGCTCAGTGGTAATAGCACCATATTCCGGAGCAGACGTGACCAGTACGTGATGTGTTCCCAATAAGGACGATACCGGTCTACTGGATGAACAGTCCATTAGAGAATTTAATAACAGATGTTTACATTTACAAAAAAATACTGACATGCTTATCTAAGTTATATCAATGAATCTTTTATATAATATGGACCATTACATTCAGTTTACTTGCGGGTGAAAAAACCCTCAGTCTAGCGCAATGCCATTTTTGACGTACTACTATTGCGACAGGAAGATGGCAGTCTAAAAAGGAAAGTATATTGGAAATAGACATGGACTGGGTTGTACATCTAATACCGTAGCGTTGTCCCAACTTCGCAAAACAGCAATTTGATACGCAATTTATCCGACAGAATAAGGATAATCAGTTATGGATAAGGTCAATGTTAAGAACTGGCAGTAATCAAAACTGGTATCCCTAAAATTTTGTTAAAGCAAACATGAAGCATAAACAACGACAAAAAAGTAATACAACCTTACAAAACCAAAAAAAACAGTATATGTCTGTATACCTTTTAACGTGAATGCAACATTCGAAATATTTGTTCGAAGGATAAAACAAACCATGAGTTCTCGGGTGCCTAATACTACATTGATGGTTCCTTATGCTACAAAACGTCTGATACGTTGAAATGTGAATGATAAGCTCGTTGCAATCGAACAGTCCAAAATTGTTCATTTCTACAAATGCCATAGCTGCTCATTGTGTTATGTAGGCCAGACTTGTCGATTTTTGAGGAAGCGAATTCAAGACAATTTTAGACTACGCACGGCTGGCATGGAAGAAGAGCGTTTCCGCATTAGCTAAACACAATTGTTATAAAAAATGGCGTTAATCATCATTTTCAGTTTATTTGCAAGCGCAAAAGACCTCACAGTCTGACGCGTTATCTTTCCTTGGCGTATTGATATTCCGACTAGAAGCTAGTACTTTAAAATGACAAATATACCAAATGCAGACAGACTGGGCAGTAACACCATTACCACAGCGCTCTCCCAACTTCTAATAAGGGAAACTCGATACGAAATTTATCCTACAGACTAAATAAAATCTTTAAACAATAATTGATTGCGCGGGTGGTGGTAACAATTCTTTAAACCAAGTTTGCGAGCTTGAAGTAAACACCAATCCCATTTTATTTAACCAGTCGTCGAACAATAACAAAACTACCGCCAGCTGCAACGCACTGACGCGTTTCGACCTTCCATAGTCATCATCAGAGTACGACGGCAAACTGACTATCGAGGATCAAACCGCATTGAATATATATGGCAATCAAATTTATATATGCGGCTCTCACCTCTATCAGTCTCGCATACATTGAACTTGACTGGAAATGTCGGCTGCACAATTTCTATGCAGTCACGAACAACAACTGTTTGCATATTCGCCACATATACATATATAGGCAATGCAATTTAAACAATAATTGATTGCGTGGGTGGTGGTAATAATTCTTTAAATCAAGTTTGCGAGCTTCAAGTAAACACCAATCCCATTGTATTTAACCAGTCGTTGAACAACATAAATAAAATCTTTTTTTAAATAATCTCACTGCGAAGACCTGGCCGTGTGTTGGACAACTTTATCACAAGCGAAGATTAAGCATAACATCGACAAAAAAGCAATGAAGCCGCACAAAACCAAATGACGGCGTTTGTTAGTATATCGTTCATAGAGGACACACCATCCAAAATAATATTAATTCACAAACATTTCTGGACAAGCAGTGGAAGGACGGCTTCAGAGTCACGGGACCAGTTATAACCCATTATTCGATGAAAAAACAGGCTGTGCACCTGGAAATGTAAAGAAATCAAGCTTTTACCGACCTACGAGGGCTATCAGTTGTCCCGAAATCGTGAATTGTGGTATCAGCCGAATAAATTGTTTATAAAAATCACATTCGAAATCAGGCAGATTCCAAGGTGCTTTTAAAGGAAAAAAACCAAAAAGATTTTACACACGGCGGAGGCTGACGTGTGCAACATCCTTAAATAAGCAAAACAATTTCGTGCATGGCTTGAATATAAACTGATGAATTGTTTATGTGCGTGTGTATCTGTATAATTATGTGTATGTCTCAGCATACACGTTTCTCGCTTCCTGTTCGTTGATGTATAATGTACTATTTAAGACCATTTCAATGGCCTTTGCTTTTCAGAAATTCCTATATAGTTTAGCAGCTATTGCGATAAGAAAATGTCATTTTTAAACTCTGTTCTATAAATCTGCTCTGTTATGAAATTTTACTTCAGAACAAAGTATTTTGCGCTCGAGTTGATATGTGGCGATAAGAAAATGTCATTTTTAAACTGTGTTCTATAAACCTGCTCTGTTTCGAAATTTTACTTCAGAACAAAGTATTTCTTAATGTACATTACTAATGCAAAAACTGACTAAACTAAAAGTTGGAACATGTTTATTATTTAACTTAAAGTTTAATTTAACTTTTAATCACTTGAATTATTATTTCGCTATACGCTACCAGAGTGAGGTTTGATATGGACAGTCTGGTGTTATAAATCTGTTGAGTATTTAATTGAATTTTTAAATTATTTACGCCTTTTCTTCGAGGCAAACATGAATTGCTGAGAATTGCCTGGATGGAAGCAGCATGCGGCTCGAAGGTTGGTACGGCACAGCAGATGAGCGTCAAGAAAACTGGATATTTAAAATTGTGGTGTTTGTGTTTATTTTAGCATAAGGGCACGCTTTGTTCGATCGAAATTGTATGCAATTGTGCATAATTAACAAACATTGCAATAAATTGCAGTACCAATTCTGAGCCTTACTTAGAGGATAATGCGCATGTGTTGGCTGCAAAAACTAACGCTGATGACTGAAGTAGTTTGCTAATGCCTCGCTTAAATGACACAATTATGATGAGCATAGGCAAATTGGTTGAACATTATAATTTTTAAAAAAATCCAGATGTCCAGACAACTCGAGCTCTCTAAGTGAAAGAAGAGTTTAGGCAACAGCAATGTAATCTTGGTAATAATATTCGCATGAAAAATTTATAGTATTTATTATGGTTGCGTGTGTTTGCATCGACTAGGGCTCATGATCTAATGTCCAATTTGACAAGCTTGGGTAGGCTACCGGATAAAACCGGGAATTTTACTGGTTTCTGGTATTGAAATATGGTTCTAAACGTATCCATGACAAAATGGCTTTTTTGTGTTTTTGTAACAGAAATATTCAAGCACTCCATTACGCCACCCATTAGCTTCTCTTTCAATTGGCACACAGACAATTCCATCCCGGCCGCCCAAGGGACCACTCACTACGTCGTTTACAACAAAGGCCTTGGCGGTAAGCTTGCTACGTGTATAAGAAATTTTGATTTTGCTTTTTACTATTATCCCGAACAGTCGATTAATATGATACGACTTTCACGTGAGTGCATATGTTAATTACTTCCAGGTCAACTAGTTTGTGCTGAGGCGCAAAAGTCATGAAAAACAGTTTGTACGGCATTTGTGTGCAAATTATCAATAGGGTTGTATCATGAGAACTTCGACTATTGGGACCAGACCCATATGTGAATGAACACAATTTTACACATGTTTTGTTCTGTGTCATGTGCATCTACGCCGTTAGCTTTTAGCAGCTGAATAGACCAGTGTTTAATCCATAAACATTTAATTCTTCAAATGTATGCGAAGAAGCTCTTGAATTTTCCATAGTAACTAAAGTTACATTTTTTCATTATAAGTTGAACGAAAGCTTTCTAGAACAAAACAGATACGAGAAAATGGCGGAGGTCTGGCTAAGGCTCTAAATAAAGATCGCTATTCACATTCCGTTTTCCTAATTAATAATTAGGTACGATCAGCATGGAAGCTAATCTTAAGTTTGAGGACACAAGCAAATTAGCTCAAGATATAGCAGGCATGAATTTAATAGATGTGAACAAGAGTTCTAGCTTATCCGATTCCAATGGGCATATTAGGACTGAAAACGACTTGGCATCTATGGAGTTCTCAGTTACTAATAGGTTCGGAGCCTCTACAATCCGTATTGACGAGTTAATTTCGTCTTTATTGTTAACTCTGCCCTGTGTATTTGTTAATTTCCGGTCTAAGTGGTTTTGTTTCTGCGCGCCGTTTAGGTAAGAATCTTCTCTCTGTCAGACATCCTCAGCTTAATCCTTAATCTTTCCTTGATTTAAATTTGGCTTGATGTCTCTAAGGCAGAGAAGCAGCACAAGCTCATGATTATATAACTTTTTATTGTCATGGTGACAATAGTAACATCGATGTGGTATAAGACCCCATTTTAATATTTAAATCTAGCTCGCAAACTCGAGATGAAAAACAATCCCATCTATATAACCAATTACACAATATAGCTACGCTCCGATCTATTGCATGTACTCACGCATTTTGACACTATTGTGATCACCAGATCATAATGGCGAACCGGCTAACGAAGATCCTACTGCTGCGTATGTATTAGATATTAAAATTCAGAAATGCGTCTCTCACTCGTGGTAGTCCTGCCAATATTGACATATACTGAAAATGACGGCAGAAAAACTTTAATGCAATTATCGACATAACATTATTCCACCTTTTGCCAACCATATATAAGTTAGATGACTAAACTGTCACTGATTGCACGTGTAGTAATAAAAATTATGTGCACTAAAATTGCTGACTTGAGATAAACGTCAATCCTGAGGAATGTCCTAATGCGCCAGAATGTGCGATCAAATAAAGTTTAGCCCTGACGTGCGACTGGTTAAATACATTGAGATTGCTGTTTATCTGAAGTCCACATAGTTTATTTAAATAATTTGGTCACAACCCATGCCATCAATGTTCCTTTTAGAATCTTACAAATTAAGAATTATTCAAAGATCTGAAGGAAAATTATGAGATTTCATAAAATATATGCACAAAATCAACATTTAAACTGTCCATGGTAAGGTGTCAACCCTGAAGATGAGACTGGAAGTGAAGTCCCGAAATATCGGGCAAAGAACAATGGAAAATCTTGATCCAACGTAATTTTTAGTCAATCAGCTGATGGAAGGCTCAAAAAAGAAGGGACAAGTGAGAACCCATCAATCGAAGCCAATAAGCAGAGCACCTGAAAATGATCAAAATTCAAGATTTTACCGACCTAAGAGTGCTATCTATTGTCCCGCACAAGATAAATGCGGTCAAATCCACAATTAAATCCAGCACCAAAGACTAAATAACATAACATAAATAATACGAAAATATTTCTCATTTAGGAAGTATATTTGTTTTGACACCTAAGACTTATGTTAAATTTAAACAGAATGTCCTACAAACTTTGAAATTAATTCTCTTGGAAATTTAAAAGCGACAGTTGCACCACAGAAGGATTACTCATGCGCCAAAATTCTGAACGGTACTTGACGACCTTCCAATAAGGAAGAAACTGCTCTACTGGATAAATTGCCATTGCTACTGGATGCAATGTTTATACATATTTTATTATATATATATATATATATATATATATATATATATATATATATATATATATAAGAAATAATATACATTGCTTTCCTCAATAATGCATAATTAATTGTTGAACATCAAGAAAAGCACACTTTGATTAGATGATGGACAATTTATTTGTGAATATTCTTGCTAAAGTCGCGAAAATTAAATTTACCTTAAGCTTAGCTATATAAAAATTTAAATTACACTAAACGGACATTAGTAGCGCAGCGGTGATAACAATTATTATAATCAAGTTTGCGGTCTTGATATAAACACCTGACCCATTAATTACTTACATATGTCAGTATAAACTAAGAAATGTATAGTGTAGAAAAGGCAATTCATCCAGTAGACCGGTTTCGTCTTTATTGGAGCACTTCACGTATTGACCGCGGAAAATTGTGGGCATTACGTGAAGAGTTCTCAACAAGGACGACACCGGTCTGCTGGATGAATTGCTTTTTCTGAATTAAACAATGCTTAGATTATATTGAAAGATTTTTTAATTTGATGGAACTGATGTTTACTTATAATACATGGTAATTATACATTGTTTTCCAAATGAATGAATGACAGTTTAAACAATAATTGATTGCGCGGATGGTGATAACAATTTTTTAAATTAAGCTTGTGAGCTTGAAGTAAACATAAATCGTATTGTATTTAACCAGTCTTCGAACGACATAGCAATACTTCCGCCGGTCGCACGCACTGACGCGTTTTGACCTTCCATGATCATCAACAGAATATGACGGCAAACTGACTAGCGAGGATAAAAACACTTTGCATATATATGAAAAGCAAGATGAAATATGCGATTCTCACATCTAGTAGTCTTGATTATAAAAATTATTACCACTACCCGCGCAATCAATTATTGTTTAATTATATTGTCTATATATATGTGTGTGGCGAAAGCTGCAAACAGTTAATGTTCGTGATTGCATAGAAATTGTGCAGCTGACATTTCCAGTCACGTACAATGTATGCAAGATTACTAGAGGTGAGAGCCGCATATCTAATTTTGCTTTCCATATATATGCAATGCGGTTTGATCCTCGCAAGTCAGTTTGCCGTCGTACTCTGATGATGATCATGGAAGGTCGAAACGCGTCATTGCGTGCGACTGGCAGTAGTTTAGTTATGCTGCTGGACCACTGGTTAAATACAATGGTATTGGTGTTTACTTCAAGCTCACAAACTTGATTTTAAAAATTGAATGACAGCTTGCTGAGGTTGTATTGTAAATTTCACATATGTGGATGTTTTGAGATTTTTATTTGTTAACTAATAGAGGTGATTATAAATGCCGCCTGTTTTCTAATTGTGTACCATCTGGTCATTCGTTTATCGCCATCCAGTTGCCTGTGTGGGCTAGACCTACCGTTTGTCTGAGGAAAGTGTACACCTATTTCTCGTGCATTTGTTTTTACTGGTTTGCTTGTTTTGGTTCTGTGTTGTTTGAGTGTACGTGTTTTGTTGTGACTGTACAACTTCTGTTTCCTGCCAAGCTAATCGACAAGATAGGCAACATCTGTTTCTAGGATGTTCTGTTGTTAATATGATTTTGTTGTCTCTCTTATCCATTTAAATTTTGCGGGGAGCCAGCTTCATATGTTGCAAGTCCGCGATTTGCGTTCACGGGTTGTGGCTTTGCACTACCAGTTTCGCAAAGATTCGATTGATCCCCATTTCCAAGTACGCATCTGTTTTATTTTCGATCAGGCTGATTGCGTATTCGTCTCTTCCTTTCGAAGGCTCCAACATCGTTCATACTGATCACTGGAAATGAGGTGCGATTTCCAGTGGTTAGTGTGAACGATGTTGAAGCCTTTGGAAGGAAGGGACGAATGCGCACCCAGCCTGATCGTTGTCTCTCTTGTTGCTAATGCTATATTCGGTGACCTTTGTATAGATTTAATTTTTTGTTTGCTGAATTTGCGTACTACCTTCCTTTATTCGGACCAGTCAATAGTTATATTGTGCTGATGCAACATGTGGATATTCAGTAAGAATACTGGCTGTTTCATTTCAACTAATACATAATTGTTGAAGAATTTTTATGATCTCGCTTTGTTAAGAATTTAACAGCTAGTTGTGTTTATTTGGTGCCTTTTTTAATTATATGATCAGCAATTACTGCTTTTGGCTACTTCTCACGGGATTAACTTTTGGAGCAGGTGCCGATCAAATCTTTCAATGGGTGTACTATCGAACATATATTTAAAGTTGTAAAAATTAAGAGATTTGGCGAAAGAAGTCAGTTGATCTCTAGGGTTCAAAATATTATGCTTTGTTTATCGGATGTGATGTTCTGTGTGGTACCTGGAAAGTTTGCTCTCATAATTAGGTTTATTCTTCTAGTCCTTATGGAGGCTAGAGCATCCCCTTTCTGTTATTGCCTTGTCTTATACGAACCGTGCATGGTCTCATATTAACGTCAATAAATGTATCCGGATAATTGCTCATTGGCAACAACCTTTTTAGATGCCCTATCTCATCCTCGACTTTGTACTCGGAGTATATATTCTCGATTTTGCAGGCTAAGTTATTTACCAGGTTCCTTTTGTACGATTTTTGAGTACTGCTTCTTTAACGAATGTATTTTCGTTCAATCTGAACAGTTGAATTCCGAGAAAATAAAGCTTCTTGTTTTCCTCTCCCTCCAGTGTAAATTGGATATGTGGAACGGTTTTGTTCGTCTGTCCTAAAGGTTTTCCAGGATTTACAATATTTTCATCGAAGAACAGTAGATCTTAAAAATACCTTTTCTGTAGTATATCTTGTTCATATATGTACTGTAGGCAGGCAATTTCTAGATGATACATGTATAGATTGAACACCATTAAACTGACTGTTGGACTCACCATTAAATAGAAATTGAATGTTTTTGTGCAGGTCATTATAAGTTCTTTTAGGTCCTCTACACTAATCGGACAATCCTTATGTTAAATGTTTCTTGAAAGAGTTTCCTTGATGCGCAACTGGAATAATTGTAATTACCTGATCTGCGTTTTGACTAACGCAGCTTTCATTGTTCCAGTAATTTTCTTTTTATATGATATTTCGATCTTCATTACCGAAGATCTTCATCAGATGCATTTCACGAAACAAATGAAGCAAGCCCTTTTTCTATGATATTTCGATCTTCGGTAATGAAGATCGAAATATCATAGAAAAAGAAAATTACTGGAACAAGGAAAGCTGCGTTAGTCAAAACGCAGATCAGGTAATTACAATTATTCCAGTTCCGCATCAAGGAAACTCTTTCAAGAAACTTAGTGATCGTTGCGGTCTTGATATAAACACCTGACCCATTAATTACTTACATATGTCAGTATAAACTAAGAATTGTATAGTGTAGAAAAGGCAATTCATCCAGTAGACCGGTTTCGTCCTTATTGGGAACTCATCAAGTACTGGCCAGAATTTGCCGCGGACAGGATACGAACCTGGGCACGTCTGCTTCGGAATCTGGTGCTCTAACCACTGAGCTATCCTGCCGCACACTACACTACACACAATTTTCAGTTATATACTAACTAATGTAACTTGGTTAGTCAATTTTCCTCTAGGTGGAGCTCATATGGCATCCATTTAGACCAAAAGTTCCAACTAACCATGCCCAATCTGTCATTACTGAACAGACACCACATTACATGGGGAAATGGTATTGAAATGAACATTTATATAATTAAACGAACATTGGTTGCGCGGGTGGTGATAACAATTATTATAATCAAGGCTGCGGTCTTGATATAAACACCTGACCCATTAATTACTTACATATGTCAGTATAAACTAAGAATTGTATAGTGTAGAAAAGGCAATTCATCCAGTAGACCGGTTTCGTCCTTATTGGGAACTCATCAAGTACTGGCCAGAATTTGCCGCGGACAGGATACGAACCTGGGCACGTCTGCTTCTGAATCTGGTGCTCTAACCACTGAGCTATCCTGCCGCACACTACACTACACACAATTTTCATTTATATACTAAACTATCGTAATTTGGTTAGTCAATTTTCCTTTAGGTGGAGCTCATATGGCATCCATTTAGACCCAAAGTTCCAACTAACCATGCCCAATCTGTCATTACTGAACAGACACCACATTACATGGGGAAGTGGTATTGAAATGAACATTTATATAATTAAACGAACATTGGTTGCGCGGGTGGTGATAACAATTATTATAATCAAGGTTGCGGTCTTGATATAAACACCTGACCCATTAATTACTTACATATGTCAGTATAAACTAAGAATTGTATAGTGTAGAAAAGGCAATTCATCCAGTAGACCGGTTTCGTCCTTATTGGGAACTCATCAAGTACTGGCCAGAATTTGCCGCGGACAGGATACGAACCTGGGCACGTCTGCTTCGGAATCTGGTGCTCTAACCACTGAGCTATCCTGCCGCACACTACACTACACACAATTTTCAGTTATATACTAACTAATGTAACTTGGTTAGTCAATTTTTCCTTTAGGTGGAGCTCATATGGCATCCATTTAGACCCAAAGTTCCAACTAACCATGCTCAATCTGTCATTACTGAACAGACACCACATTACAAGGAAGTGGTATTGAAATGAGCCATTTATATAATTAAACGAACATTGATTGCGCGGGTGTGATAATAATTATTATAATCAAAGGTTGCGGTCTTGATATAAACACCTGACCCATTAATATTTACATATGTCAGTATAAACTAAGAATTGTATAGTGTAGAAAAGGCAATTCATCCAGTAGACCGGTTTCGTCCTTAGGCTGGGAACTCATCAAGTAATTTGGGCCAGAATTTCAAGGGTGACAGGATACGAACCTGGGCAATGTCTGCTTCGGAATCTGGTGCTCTAACCACGGAGCCATCCTGCTGCCATTACACTACACACTATTTTCAGTTATATACTAACTAATGTAACTTGGTTATCAATTTTTCCTTTAGGTGGAGCTCATATGGCATCTACTTAGACCCAAAGTTCCAACCCAACCATGCCCAATCTGTCATTACTGAACAGACACCACATTACATGGGGAAGTGGTATTGAAATGAACATTTATATAATTAAACGAACATTGGTTGCGCGGGTGGTGATAACAATTATTATAATCAAGGTTGCGGTCTTGATATAAACACCTGACCCATTAATTACTTACATATGTCAGTATAAACTAAGAATTGTATAGTGTAGAAAAGGCAATTCATCCAGTAGACCGGTTTCGTCCTTATTGGGAACTCATCAAGTACTGGCCAGAATTTGCCGCGGACAGGATACGAACCTGGGCACGTCTGCTTCGGAATCTGGTGCTCTAACCACTGAGTTATCCTGCCGCACACTACACTACACACAATTTTCAGTTATATACTAACTAATGTAACTTGGCTAGTCAATTTTCCCTTTAGGTGGAGCTCATATGGCAACCATTTAGACTCAAAGTTCCAACTAACCATGCCCAATCTGTCATTACTGAACAGACACCACATTACATGGGGAAGTGGTATTGAAATGAACATTTATATAATTAAACGAACATTGGTTGCGCGGGTGGTGATAACAATTATTATAATCAAGGTTGCGGTCTTGATATAAACACCTGACCCATTAATTACTTACATATGTCAGTATAAACTAAGAATTGTATAGTGTAGAAAAGGCAATTCATCCAGTAGACCGGTTTCGTCCTTATTGGGAACTCATCAAGTACTGGCCAGAATTTGCCGCGGACAGGATACGAACCTGGGCACGTCTGCTTCGGAATCTGGTGCTCTAACCACTGAGCTATCCTGCCGCACACTACACTACACACAATTTTCAGTTATATACTAACTAATGTAACTTGGTTAGTCAATTTTCCTTTAGGTGGAGCTCATATGGCATCCATTTAGACCCAAAGTTCCAACTAACCATGCCCAATCTGTCATTACTGAACAGACACCACATTACATGGGGAAGGAAGTGGTATTGAAATGAACATTTATATAATTAAACGAACATTGGTTGCGCGGGTGGTGATAACAATTATTATAATCAAGGTTGCGGTCTTGATATAAACACCTGACCCATTAATTACTTACATATGTCAGTATAACTAAGAATTGCATAGTGTAGAAATAGCAATTCATCCAGTAGACCGGTTTCGTCCTTATTGGGAACTCATCAAGTACTGGCCAGAATTTCCGCCGCGGACAGGATACGAACCTGGGCATGTCTGCTTCGGAATCTGGTGCCTAACCAATGGGAGCCATCCTGCCGCTTACCACACCACACTATTTTCAGTTATATACTAACTAATGTAACTTGGTTAGTCAATTTTTCCTTAGGTGGAGCTCATATGGCATCCATTTAGACCCAAAGTTCCAACTAACCATGCCCAACGGTCATTATCAACAGACACCACATTACATGGGGAAGTGGTATTGAAATGAACATTTATATAATTAAACGAACATTGGTTGTGCGGGTGGTGATAACAATTACAGTAATCATAATAGTGGTCTTGATATAACACCTGACCCATTAATTACTTACATATGTCAGTATCACAATCCAAGAATTGTATAGTGAAAAGGCAATTCATCCAGTTAGACCGGTTTCTTCCTTATTGGAAACTCATCCCATACTGGCCAGAATTTGCCGCGGACAGGACTCGAACCTGGGCACGTCTGTTTGATTATAATAATTGTTATCACCACCCGCGCAACCAATGTTCGTTTAATTATATGAGTTCCTTCATTCTTTGTTCAAGTGACTGCATTTTCGTCTCAATTTCCATTAAAACGCATTTAACTGGGACCGCTTTATTAATTGGTTGGTAGGCTTTAAATTTTTAATACGACACTGTTATAGGAAAGGTTTCGGCAAACCATCTGATTTTATTTAGAGCGTAAAGAATTTTATTCGTTCTAAAATTTGTGCACGCCCAACATTGACAGTAATAAATATGTTTGTTTGCTTGCTTCCGAGGAAGAGCCTTACCGTGTTTTTTAATGCATGAAATAATATCCATTTGTTTCTTCATTTATAAGTCAGTAATTATTCTAAAGAAAGAAAAGCACAAGCACATTAAATTAAAGATGGTAAATTTATTTGTGAATATTTTTAGTAAAATTTAACAAAAACATTAAACTTAAGCATTACTACACGAATATTTAAATTATGTGAACCCACCTATCCGAGAAGATCTTCCAGACTCCATAATGAATAGTTTATTAAACTGAATCCCGGAAACAATCTACCCCCGAACTGTCATTATGGACTAGGCACCACGCAACCTGTTGATATTGTATTGAATTAATGTTCAATTAAAGAGATTAATTAATTAATTATATATATATATATATATATATATATATATATATATATATATATATATATATATTCTTTAATTAGGGAAACACAAATAACAAAGTGGATAAAGGCCATTTATTTCGTGAATACTAATCATCTCTTATACAATCATACATATTTATACATTTTTGGTTTTCAATTGATTATGCTAGTGGTGACAAATCTGACTCGTTTTTACTGCTGTTTCTTGTTTTGGCTAGTTGGTGAGTGTGTATGCGTTTGTGTTTGTGTTGTGTATGCGTGTTTGCATGTAAAGGTCATTCTCGCAGTATTGCAAAGTGATGTCTGAGATCTGGTCATTATTGTTTTGATAGCTTGAGAATTAACCATTTGTGCGCATTGTTCACTGTTACATGTACGAGTGCTATTTTTCCCAGTATAGTTGATCGTTTCACCTTGTTGCGTTAAGTTCCAAAATGGAATGGACATTATAATAATATATATATATATATATATATATATATATATATATATATATATATATATATATATATAGACAGTGTAACGAGTGGACTGCATATCGACAAGCGACTCCTTTGACTCATTGTATCTAGCACTTATGATAGCCAAACAGCAAGATGATTGGTATGTCAGGCAACACTACTCTGCTACCCGGCACAACTGGAACAGTGGAAATAACCAAACACAGACGTATTTCGGACCATATATATATATATATATATATATATATATATAATATGAATGCCTGCTTATCTAAACCGTTTTGAATATTTACTTATAAAGGCTCAGTTATGCATGTGTATTTGTGTGAGCGCTGCAATCTAAAAATATAACAATTACATTACCATGTTCCTTTTTAGAGTGAAATAATATTATTTTGGTTATTTGTTAACCATTTTACTGTTTAAACCGCATTGATTATGGTAATAACGTTGATTGTAACAATTAATTCGTATTGTTACAGATAATATATTCAAAGTGTAATAAATAATTTGTTAATTTTGTAAATTCTTTTCCTTTTAAATATTCATTGGTGATAAAATATAATATAAATAAGAATAAATTTAATAGTTTAAAAAAAATATTGCAAATATATATTGATGTTTAGTCGTTTTTTCATTTCCATTTCCAAATCGTCATACTATTAGCCCCATAATTATGCATACGGTTGTTACGAAAACGCGAAATATTGTGCTAAAATATGATCTGCACTAAGTGAATGGTTGGATGATTGAATCAACGTATGAACGAACGAATGGATGAACGTGTAAATCAATAAAAATGGATAACTGATTGAACTAATAGATTATCAAACGATAAATGAAGTACACGAACAGTAAACAAATCATTTGATAAATATTTGCTGGAATGAATATTTGTAAAGTTAATTAAATTTATTAAATAATTAATGAAAGGAAGAATAAACGATTGTTTTATTGATTGACTGAATGAATGAAAGGATGAATGGGTGAATGTATGAATAAATAAATAAATTAACAACACAAGTGAATGACTGAATGATTTAATTTGTTAACTTTTACACCGTTGTATTTATAAATATAGCAACCATTATGCACGACATTGCTGGAAAAGGCTCAACTGTGTCAGACAAGGCAACCAATTCACGGTGATTATGGAGATTTCGCCATGTTTCTACAACAGGTAATCTTTCATATTTTAATTTTGTTTAAAATACCCAATTAATGAATATATGAATCACTATCTATGATGCTAAATTAGTGCTACATATGCTATATACGCTTCATTTCAGTCGCGATATTACAAGTCACTTCAGAAGCACAATGTGGTGTTCGAGGGCGTCACCATGACAACCAGAAATTATATTTGAGGTTAAGTTATAGAGTATTAAAAACGAAATGAACAAATTCCATGAAAGGGTAATGGAATTTCCTATCAAACGTAAGTCTCGAGGATACTAATATGGAGTTGGTTTGGTTTAAAAAACGTTTTCCGTGATTTCCCACTTCATAGACCATCTGTTCAAACCTGATAAGAGCGCGTATCGCGGGCTTTTTATGTTTAGATTTTGTTTCTGGTTTATACACCACTGACTATCTTGTTAAATCCAATCAAAAACCAAGTTAACTTCCGCTGTTTTGTTTGAGTTATCGCTTTGAAATTATGCCAAGTCAGATTAACGTGTTTTCCCTCGACTTATACTCTTGACACAGTAAATTTCTAAAGAAGTAGAAATTGACTTGAATAAAATAATCTATGTTAAGCAAAGCTATGACTGAATCTAGAAAAAATGTCTCGCTGTAAATGTATTTATGGCTCGAGGATAAAACGTTGATTGTCCGGACGATAAGCAGACAAAGCACACTGCAATATGCGCCAACACTAACGACTTAAGCTCAAACTTCAAAAACGGAAACTGATTTTTACAAACCGATGTGGTAAGGGTGGGAATAGCAACTAGACTTCTTTCCAAAATGATCAAATCATTGTTACAAATAGAAAATTTGTGCAAGAAACCGCTTGATATTTTTATGTGAAAGACGTATTCCATAAAGATACTTATATGCAAAAGCATGTCATTTCAACGACTTGTTCTTGTTTTAACCAGTATAATTTACTATTTATCAGTTTAGCTTGTTTTCGTGCCTTTCTACTCCTGAAACAGTGTGTTGTCGTCTAGGATATGTTAAAGACTCACTAAGAAAAATATAGGCTTTCATCTCTTGGGGATTTTAAAATGAGGACATATTTTCCAGCTCCATTGTTCTGCCTGAATTTAGAAGGAAATCTGCCATAAACATTGTCAATGATGCATAGTTCCTTTCTACTTGGCAAGTATCATTGCTAATGAAACGCATATGTTAAATACTGTGTTGACTAATCGTCCGAACTTACGCAGGATTATTGATGGAACTCTCTTATATATGCTTACCAGATATTGCTTTTAAAATGCGAAAAATATTGTTTGCAATCCATAAAGCGATGCGGATTAGCAAATCGCAACCCAATTTATGCTGTTAGAAAAGGTATGTGGAAACGTTGAGTTCGATTTGAGTGTGAAGCATGCAAAAAATTGCGAAATCGCCCAGATCGCTCTTTCTCTTTTTTTCATAATCCCACCTTCTTGTTCATTCGTGTGCGAAAATAATTAAATATGTTCAGTTGTAGATACTCGAGAAGGATAGAAAAAAGACTTGTTTATTTAATATAACAAAATGCATTAATTTAATCTTCGGCCTCAGACAAGCTACTATAATTTTATACAAACTAGATTTCCACAATACTTATCCGAGATAATACAATGAATAAGTGGTGCTTCTGTAGCTTTGTTAAAATCTTTAACCATCTGCTAACATAGTTATACTTTGACTAGTGTTTAAACAGGATATTAAAGCAATCAATGGTTTATATTGATGGTTGATTCAGCGGTGGAAGTCTTAGCAAATTTCCAACTACCACGGCATTGTTTTCCGTAGTATGCACCTGATTGAGAGTTTATCAAATGAAGAGGCTTCGAGTTGTAGGTACAGCGAGATACCATTTTAGCTAATTAGGCAGCATTGCCAAAAAATGTATTGGTATAGAATTAAACAAGAATTGATTACGCGGTTGATGATAACAACTTTTAAAATCAAGCTTAAGAACTTGAATTAAGCACCGATTCTTTAGTATTTACCCAATCGCACGACATCAAATATACCGTCCGTCATGTGAATCTGACGCGCTTGCACTTTCTATGACTATCGTCAGAGCTCGGCGGCACATAGAATAACGAAGATCTAACCGCAATGCATATATACGAAAGACAAAATTTGATATGCGGCTGTCATCTTTAGTCATGGTTATATGTTTATGACGTCATACAGGGAAATCCTCAAGGAAGCTGTATTGCTGATGTCACCTTGCCCGAATGCTAACTTGGCCATAATGGTGTTGTGGAGAGGTTTAGTTTGCCTCATTTCTGTGAGTTATCCTGATAAATTTACTCATAGTAGCAAGGTATTCCTTCTCACTCTACCCCCTCCATCTCTCTCTCTCTCTCGGAAATTTCACTAATAATTTGTCTAAATTCATATATATACTTTTTTCACTCCTTATGGTTATATGGCAGTGAAACTATAGTCACTAGACTTTTGTGTGGCTGGAAATGATGATGATGATGATGATGTCATCTTTAAGAGTCTTACAGACATTGTGCATGACTGGAATTGTTGGCGCGCAATCAGCGATTGTCTAATTTTATAACTTATACACATGCAGCGAAGGCAGCAAAATGTGAATATCTTTGACTGGTTAGAATTTATGCAGCGGAAATTACCCGTCATGTACGAACTATACGAGACCACTCAAGGTCCGAGTCATATATCTTATTTCGCTTTCTTTATATATACATTGCAGTTAGATCGTCGCTGATCAATTTCTTGCTGTGCACTGGCGATGAGCATGGAAGGTCGAAACGCGCTAGTATGCATGACTGACGGTTGTTCTGCTATTTTGTGCCATTAGTTAGTTACAATGGGATTGGTATTTGTATGAAGGTAGCAAACATGACTTTAAGTATGTTTTGGTGCATTTCGATGTATGTTGAGCTTATTTCTTTAATACCAGTGTATCTTTTGTTGAAATGTTGAAAAATAATATGGTTCATATATGGCAGTTCTTTTTAGCCTAGATCTGACGCCCCAAAACCGCGCTCTCATGTCACTCTTTACTATTTATCTATAATAAGTAACCTAATGATTAATTAGGCTTTTTGACTTTTTCATTATTTATTTTGCGTAAAAAGAATTAAATGCCTCTCCAAATATTTAAAGAAGCTTAATTTACTGTTTTTTGACTGGTGAAATTGGAAATATAGATTTTAGTTGCCAAGTTCTATGAGTGTACGTTTCATATCATCGAAACTGAAATGAATTGTGTGTTATGAAATTAGATACACAAAATCAACTCAAGAAAACATAATAAGTCATTGTGAGCACAAATTGAGTTTCGCCACCATCTACAGAACTTATCAGCTGAAAAAACAAAATGCCCGTTTATAAGCACTTATTTCACAAATGTGCTTTTTTAACACTGAAGGTCGAAAGATACCACATAGAAAGAGATCCTAAGCAGTCCTTGTGAAAACTGTTGATTTCTAGCATAACACGTCCTTATGCTATATTTTCGACATTCTTCTCGTAGAAGTATATTTTGAAAACAAATTTGAAAACATCAATAAGTTTCGAGTGCTAAGTTATGCAAATCAGCGATAAACAAGAATTTCGTCTGAAAGTTCATTCTTAGCAAATATCAACACCGATTTTCGGTCGTCGTGCATTTGTCTCGCACATTTGCTACTCTAATCTTTTATGTCTATTGGAACGTTTGCTCATGTTGCTTTTGTCGTCGTTGTTGTTGTTATTGATGATTGTTGTTCTTTTGTTGTTGTCTATGCTGTCACGGAATGATTGACAGTGCCGCGGATTTGCAATTCAAATCGAGAGATCAAAATAAACGCCTACAGTAGAAACTCCTGTGTAGAACGAGATAAATTCAAAGTATTTCAAGTGGCTTTTCAAACATGGCTTTATATTTATGCCGTAGCTGCCGCATTTTTGCGTTAAATGCACTTCAATGTATGTATAACTTAATGGAAATTTTTCACGGTCACATATTTTGTAGGCAATCAGTTCCTTAAATGACTAAGCTCATAGATACTATTTGTGGCGGAGAACTAATTTATATACAATTATGTATTAGATGTTGTACACCTAGTAACAGATTAGTTCAAATATAACTAGAAGGATAAACCAAAGACAGCATGAACGGAAAGTATAATCTCGTGTACATTGGTTTCGTGCTTACTGGCGAGTAATTTGTAGAAGCCGATATTACGCCCTTCACGCACCATATATTTGGGTGAGTTATGTGGGAAAATAGGACGACACGAGATTATACTTTCCGTTCATGCTGCCTTTGGTTTATCATTCTGGTCACAACTGAACTAATTTGTTACTAGGTGCGCAACATCTAATACATAATTGTATATATATTATTTCTCCGCCACAAACAGTATCTATTATTATAATCAAGGTTGCGGTCTTGATATAAACACCTGACCCTTTAATTACTTACATATGTCAGTATAAACTAAGAATTGTATAGTGTAGAAAGGCAATTCATCCAGTAGACCGTTTCGTCCTTATTGGGAACTCATCAAGTACTGGCCAGAATTTGCCGCGGACAGGATACGAACCTGGGCACGTCTGCTTCGTATCCTGTCCGCGGCAAATTCTGGCCAGTACTTGATGAGTTCCCAATAAGGACGAAACCGGTCTACTGGATGAATTGCCTTTTTACACTATACAATTCTTAGTTTATACTGACATATGTAAGTAATTAATGGGTCAGGTGTTTATATCAAGACCGCAACCTTGATTATAATAATTGTTATCACCACACGCGCAACCAATGTTCGTTTAACAAACAGTATCTAACTGTAATATATTTAATTGAATGATGCCATGATTACCGCAAAATGTGATAACTCCTCTTCGTGTTTCGACTAGCAAGTGAATATTCCAAGTACTGAACACAATCACTTGCTATTCGAAACAAGAATGGGGTAAGTATGCAACGTCCAGTATTGCGCAAATTTACTTCTTTTAAACAATGCGTGCAGCTTATTGTAGTTGTGCTTACCTCGTGCGTCTGGTCTTAAACACGGATTAGGTGTTTATTTGAAATCCGCAAAATTGATTTTAGTGGTAGCGCACAGTTTACCAGAAACATGAATGTTTCAATGAGAGATAATTTCTCTTCTACACAAGCGTGTTCGGGATGTTTGTAAAATAGTAGGGGAAAATTGCGGTTATGTTTTAATAAATGTGCTTTAAAATATACATGTTGCACGACAGGGAATAGATTAATTACCTCATCCTTGTTGGGCGCAGCAAGGGGTTTGCATCAACTGTCCACCTGGTTAATCCAGATATTTCGACTTCTGCTTTCGTAAGTCTTTTTCAACGTCATATGGATTGCTAAATTGTTTGTAGGATGTGCTTTCCATTGAAAAAGATTTGCGAAAGCAGAAGTCGAATTATCCGGATTAATCAAGTGGACAGTGGATGCAAACACATTGTTGCGGCCAACGAGGAAAAGATAACATGGCTTCAAGAAATGTTATGGACATCATATTTGTATTATGTTCTGGTCGGGAAAAATGCGTCCTTGTCTCATTCAATGTTTGGTTTGCCTTGTGCAAATGCCTGAGTTGCCTTAAGCAGTGGTAACACTTAGATAAACATAAATTTCCAAAAATTGTACAGATACAATATACTTTAGCATTAGGTGTTGCGAACCAAGTAACAAATTAGTTCAGTTTTGACCAGAAGGATAATCCAAAGACAGCATGAACGGAAAGTATAATCTCATGCACATTCGTTTCGTGCTTACTGGCGACTCATCAGTAGGAGCCGGTATTACGCCCTTTAACCACTATATATTTGGGTGAGGAATGTGGAATAAAAGGACGGTACCGTCCTATTATTCCACATTCTTCTACCAAATATATAGTGGTTATAGGGCGTAATACCGGCTGCTACTGATGAGTCGCCAGTAAGCACGAAACGAATGTGCATGAGATTATACTTTCCGTTCATGCTGTCTTTGGTTCATCCGTCTTTACATATTTGAACTAATTTGTTACTAGGTTCGCAACACCTAATACATACTTACATATACATTAGTTTTTCGCAATAAACAGTATTTAAATGCTTTAGCATTCATTGTTTGTTCAACGAAAAAATATTTATCATTAGTTGCTGTAGAATCGGTTGTTTGTAAATAAATGTAAAAAATGCGTATTATTGACCTTGGTTATGCGATATTCCTTTTCTGCTTTAGGAAATCTTCATATGTTGCCTTATTAATCTGACATATTTTGTGTTGCCATTATTTTCGGGTCCGTGTTTGTAGCCATATCGTTTATACTCCAGTCTGACCTTTCATTAGGTAGTTGCGTATTACGTGTGTGTGTATATATATTACCCATAAACACTATGTTCAACCGATTAAGTGGAACTAGAGTTTATGAATATGAAATTACCATTTCCGTGCATTAGAATGTTTGTTTTATACTTACCATGTGAAATGACTTAACTAAAGTCGCCCTCATAATTTCGAGTGCGGAGTCAAATAAATACGATACACTCTTCATAACCTCATTCTAGTGTAAGTAGTAAAATTGAAAATCAGTTGAGCCATGTACGTGTGAAAATTTACTAAAACCACTCAAGTTGTACTTAGGTTTCGATTGTTTAATAACATTTTTTGCACGTCACGCATGTACATGTTTGTGTATACATAACTAGCAAAGATTCAGTTATAAATTATCAATACACGTGTAAGTTTATCTAAATGACACTGCAGCCAATAATTATTAATTTACCATTTGTACGCGTTAGACTAATTATTTTATTCTTAACTTTTCAAATGCTGTATTATCCGACTGATCTTAATATATAGGGTGGGCAAGACAAAAAATTCAAATTCAGTAAAATAAAATGCTTAATTAAGATATGAAATAAGATAAGTGACGGTTAGAATAGAAAATTATGATAAATATTTAACCAAAGAATAAGCAACATAAAGAAAGATGAAAAAACCCTTTTTTAAGCGTTCAACACACCAAAATCTGTGAAAGGTAAACGACTAGATTCTGATTCGTGAGGTCGTCCTTTCGTACCATTAGCTAATGCTGTATTCCAAATCGAACCTAACGATTTTTGAACAGCTGTTTCATTCATGACATCATCTCGAGATTTAATTTCGATAGCTACTTTTGTCAATCTTGTCATTTATTTACGGCTACATTTCACTATGTGTCTGCAATTATCTTAGTTAAAAGTGTGTCAGGTCTCCACTGTATGACGAGCAACATCTGATTTAGCAACATTTCCATACTTGCATACATTTCTATGTTCCCCTCTTTTAACCTTGATTTGGCGAATGGTATCACCAACGTACATGAGAATACAATCAGTATATCGGATTTCTTGCATTCCTAAGGGCTCATTTTTTCTTTATGGTTAGGAAGTCTAATGCCCAAGTTAAGAGACTACCTGAAAACTGTTAATACGCTGTATTTTAAAGCTATTGGTTTTACATTCCTGCTTAGTTTGGAGTCCGGTTGTATCATGAACATACAATCTTTCTTCCTTTTATCAGCTTTTATGTACCTCAAATTGGGATTACATTTTCGTACGGCATCCGTCGTTGTTGCTTCTAATAAATTAAGAAGATGACCATTATCTCTGAACATATCAGGCAGGTATACCATACCTAACACAATTTCTTATATATATATATATATATATATATATATATATATATATATATATATATATATATATATATGGATACCGAAAAGGATCTACCTGGGAGAATACTTCAGTAATGTAGGTCAGCATTTTAAGACAGTACCAAATGCACATTTATTCAAATTATGGTAGTGAAAATTCTAAAATTATCTGAGTGCCCAGTAAGGACACGTCTGGTCTAGTCCTGAATGTCGTACACAGACCTACACGCACACACACACATTCTAATCAACAAACAGTAAGCCGGTAGCGAGAAATGGAATGAAAACTGAACGTCATACGTTCTCATGTACGTTATAAATTAAAATCTAGAACGGAAATTAATGAAATGCAATTTTCAGTTGAATAGAAAATAAATAATCCGGCCATTATTAAATGTGTTTTATTTTCCTAAAATATATATTCTGTATGATATTTAAATGCAATGGATATTATAAAGAATATTTGTATAACATGTCATCTTTATAGAGTAAACTTTGCATGCGATATCCAAAGAAATTTATTTACTAGACCGATTTGTTCCTCAATAAAAATTATTCGGTAGTAACGCTAATTTCACCGGCTCTTAATTCATTCCGTTACCAATTCACTCCGATATACACATCTCAATATCTACGCTAAATGTTGTTGAAATATACCCTATGAAATCATGCTTTCATACTTAAATTTAACATGATTTGCGCAAGTGTCATCGTGTCTGTTCTATAATGACAGATTGCAGGTGGCCAGTTTGTAATTTTAGATCGAGGGGTATGACAAACAGGCTTCACCTGAACTCCAGAATGACCAAAAAATTTATGTTTGTATAGACCTGAAAACTGCTTGCGCTGCGTGGCTTGAGTGGTTCAGTGGGTAAGTTGCAGGACCCCGAAGAAAATGTGCCACGTTTCGAGCCCAGGTTGCGGCAATTATTGATAAGTGCTTAGTTAGTACGAAAGCGGTCTAATTGATCGACTGGATTTGATACGTTATGCAATGTAATCAAAGCTCAAATAATTGCTAAGGTTATGGGTTCGAGGCCTATACTATGTATACTCAACTTATTTAATAAATACTTATTTCAACACGCACTTCCTATCCGCATAGAAATTGAATTGCCGAGTTGAGTTTGTCACATATTAGATATTGCTTGTACCACACTTTTCCATTAGTAGTGCACTCGCAGGTATACTATTTCTACTACTTAGAACTAAACCATAATATCATACTGACGCTTCACTGACACACGAAAATGAAATTTTATAGTTGTGTGGGCTATAAATGAATATTAGGCGGTGAAGTTTATATTGTGTCATTGTGATCTCTTTTCATTGGTCTGCCTGGCAGGGGAGACTGTAACAGCGTTAAAAAGTAACCAATGTAGCCCAGCGTATTATACAAGCACGCGCAATATCATACCAACAGCAAGGTCCAGTTTCCTCTGATCGATTTGCAGATATAATTATGCATGGCCTAATACATGTTACGCTTGATTATTTTGGAATTAAAGTATAATGCATATATACACTGGAATTGATTTCTCTATAAATTTAATATTCTTTGTCATGAAATCGTATTGTTTATTGCACAAATGTCACACTTTATTATATTACATGATGAAATTTATTGGGTGTTAATTTTGGGCTTGAGATGTGCCCTGATTTTTGTAATTAACATTGAATTAAAGACTTTTTGGCAATCATTTTTGTGAACATCATCATGACTCTTGATATCAGAACACAAATTGAGCAACGTTTTTCTTTGTTCAAGTACATTTTTAGTGTCAACTAGGATGTTCGGGCATGAATTATTCTAAGTAATTTCGTAAATCGCAGGTGTTATCCATATATTGTTGGTAGCTGGTCTGTTGTTTAAAAATGCGATAAGCTTGACAGAAATAAGAACGGAAACTGTACGTGACGGACTTCAAGAATAAAAATATTTTGACAAGCTTGCTTGCAAAGGCATAACTGAACTGACTTCTATCCAATCTATCAAACACACCATTTCCGTACAGTAATTAAAATCGAGTGGATTTAGCCCGCTTAAAGCCAGGACATTCTATCGTTTTCTGAGGTAAGAGAAATAGATTAGAACTAGACTTAAAATCTTTTTATTAAAATGTAAGTCCGAGGAAGAAGTTTTAAGGCTGGTTACACAAGTTCCATCAACAGCCATTAAGAGTGTCTTTGTGGCCGATGCCACTGAACTGCCGCCTTTTTACACTTTTAGCGCCAACTAAGTTAAGTTGAGCTTCTCACATAGAGAATGCCAGTGTTGTGTACAAGAAGAAATATCGCGTTAAAAAATAGAATTTGATAGGGCATAATTTAAAAGAATTATAAAATTAATAATTGCTTAAAAGTGGCCGTCTGTAAATAAGCACCAATTCTTTATTATGCTAATCTAGTCGTATAAAGTAGCGTATCGCTAACTATGAAATAAATCAATGCTATTTTAATTTTGGTCAATGCATAATTAAAACTGTCAACTCTTACGAAAAACGTTTGCACGAGCTTGTTCAGATTATCTACTATTTAAATAATCTATTTTGCGCATCGGATTGCTAAAAGCTTGTGCGATACAATGTTATTAGAATCCATTTCTGCGGTCTTTTTTGGGATATTTCGTTGTTATTTTGAGTCTCATTCATCGGCCAGTTTTTTCCGCAATCCAAATTTACCAAAAATTGTGGCAAGTGGAACCAGTTTTCAGACAGCCTAAGAAGATTTCGTTCTTTCAGATCAGACCAGGTGCTGTTTTGATTAAAACTCATTCTTCAGCATTGATAAATTTTTGTGTGAATGTTTCAATATGGTTCACTAATCTGTTTTAACACTTTATAATGATTTTGCATTTTTGAGATTTGCTTACTTTGCTTCTGAAACTCAACACTTGCCAACTAATCGAATTTAGTGTTCAATATCTGGTAACCAGATCAATAATTGCGTGTATACACAATAAAAAGTTCTGCATATACATTCGCGGAAGCATTAACACATGCTCATACCCTTTCATAATCTGACACTTTATTTACTGATGATGAGGCTAAACTCTCATATCTCTTGTTTTACATCTAAAAAAATATTTGCTATAATCAAGGTTTCGTAATTAAATGTTTGAAAGTAAATATACCACTTGACTGACAAAGTTTAAAATAAATTCTTATAGAATTCTACATTGATATGAGATGCACCTTCTGAATTCCAAAACGATTGTGTATTTGAAAAATTTCACATAATTGTTTTATTTACAATCGGCTGTTTATGTAACACAAAAACATATTTTAGATAATTAAACGAAAATTGATTCCCCGGCGGTAATAACAATTACTATAATCAAGTTTGCGATCTTGAAATAAGCACCTGACCCATTAATTACTTACATATGTCGGTTTAAACTAAGAATTGTATAGTGTAGAAAAGGCAATTCATCCAATAGACCGATTTCGTCCTTATTACTAACTCACCACGTACTGGCCAGAATTTGCCGCGGACAGGGCTCGAACCTGGGCACGTCTGCTTCAGAGTCTGGTGCTGTAACCACTGAGCCACCCTGCCGCACACTAAACACAATTTTCAGTTATATACTTACTAATGTAACCTGGTTTTTTTTCTAGTAGGTGGAGCTCATATGGCATCCATTTAGACCCAAAGTTCCCACTAACCATCCCCAATCTTTCATTACTGAACAGACACCACACTACTGGAGGAAGTGGTATTCAAATGAACATTTATATAATTAAACGAACATTGGTTTCGCGGTCGGTGATAACAATTACTACAATCAAGTTTTCGATCTTGAAATGAGCACCTGACCCATTAATTACTTATATATATTAGTATAAACTAAGAATTGTATAGTGTAGAAAGGGTTATATATATATATATATATATATATATATATATATAATATGACCTTTTAACGTCTATTGTAAACTATTGTCAACCAGTTATTTAAACAAATTTGGGGACAAGATATACACCAATCCCATTTTTCATAATGATTCATATAACAGAAAATCTACTGTTAATTGCACATGCTGGCGCGTTTTGAACTTCAGTGGCCATCTACAGAGCATGATGACAAACTGAAGAGCGATGGTCAATCCGAAGTTAATATTTAAGATATAGATGACGGGAAATGCAGCTGTCACACAAAAGGTGTCTTGCTTATTTTGTGCTACATTGAATTGCTTGTTTAACTATTTCGATCCAATCACAAACATCAGATTTTGGTAGCTTAGTTGTTTAGCTAAGTCACCATCGACTGGGCAGAATGCGATAACAATTATTTATGTCTAATTTGTGGACTTGGGATAAACACCAACTTATTGTATTTAACCAGTCACACAACATGACAAAAGTGTCGTCAATTTCACGTACTGACGCATTTTGCCTGTACTGGTCATTTTTAGAGAATGATGACTAACTAGCTAACAAGAATGAATCTACGATTTTTGTATAATTTATGAAAATCAGAAATTTGGCCAACCAAAGTGGTCTCGCATACATAACACTTGACTGGAAAGTGACTAATTGATTTTATTGCAGCTTGCGCTAATTATATTTAAACTAATAATCTAAGCAGCCATTAATTTCACAGATGGGGATAACAACCAATTAAATCATTTATGCAGAACTGAGTTAAGCACTAACCCCATTTACTGTACCTATCAGAATATAAAAATGATATATTTTACACTTGCTTTGCACAGACGGTGGATTAGCAGTAAGGGCTTTCAGTTGAGTCAATCGGGATATCTGTATACAATCTATAAATATTTTCGGATTCACAATCGGTCGTTTACGCTATTTATTGACATTTAAAGTTAATTGATAAAGGTGAAGAGTTAAACAGTCGTTAGATGAAGTGATCACAAAGAAAAGCGTATAAAAAAGAAATGACTTATATTTAATTATTTCCACTAGAGGCGTTAAACAATAATTGGTTGTACGGGAGGTGGTAACGATTCTTTGAATCAAGTTTGCAAGTTGGAGGAAACATCAATCCCAATGTATTTAACCAGTCACCGAACAACATAGTAAAACTACCACCAGTCACACGCACGGACGCGTTTCGATCTTCCATCAAGTACAATATATACGAGACTTATAGATGAAATCCGCATATCTAATTTTGCTTACCATATTTATATGCAATGCGGTTTGATCATTGCTAGTCAGTTTGCTGTCGTACTCTGATGATGATCATGGAAGGTCGAAACGCGTAAATGCGTGCGACTGGCGGTAGTTTTGCAATGTCGTTCGACGTCTGTTTAAATACAATGGGATTGGTGTTTACTTCAAGCTCGCACATTTGATCTTGAATCATTGTTGAATTTAATGACAAGCATTTTTGTAACTATTGAATTCTCTCTATATGTATATATGTTTGCATTCCTAGATAAGTAATTGCGTTTGCCATTATACTCTACGCTTATTTTCTACCGACAACTTATACATCAATCCAAACTTATTCATTACATTTTAGTGTATCTCAATATGTGTTTGTTTCTGTATGCATATAAACAGTAGTAATTTTTTACAAGGTTAAATTTATCAAATGCTAAATTATAATTAAAATTTAGGAAATTTGCATAATTAAAAATAATTGTCCTTTCTGGAAGAGCTTTTTATGGATTACTTGAAATTTTCTTTGATTAACCTTTTGTTAATTCATTAAAATTTGAAATAAAAACAATATATTCGACGCTGTTAAGCTATTACACAGTGCATTGTATTACAAAATCAGATTGGAAAAATCAAATTAAGCAAAGAAATGATAAAATTAATAAACAACGTGTGCGAATCGAATTAGTTTTTTTTAATTTTAAATTTAAGTGAATTACTTAGATGAAGAGAAATTCCGTGTGAAATAACTCCTATTCATTATAAAACAATATAGTGGAGTTCAAATGGTATAGTACTGCATCGTTGTTTTAGTCTTTACCTAATCGAATTTTAAATAAATTAAATGAAGATGTGAGCATGAGTGATCCAGAAATTGGTTTAATTTATCTACTTAATTGACGAATAATTAATTTAACCTTACTCGGACAGCGCTTTTGGGTGCTGTACTATGAATAAATAAATTTTTCATGTTTTACATTATTTCCAGTTGAGCGCACAAATAATCATGAATTTTTCTATAGACAAGGTAAGTATGCTACTATATAGCTTTACACAGGTTTGCTAAACTATTTTTGATATTCGTTCAAATTTTGAGATTTTAAAAGCGTTGGCTTTTGGCGAAATAATTCATGCAAAGTGCCTTAACAACAGCTGAGATTGTGTTGCATTCCTTGAACAGACGGTCCAAGTTCTGAGCTTTATACAAGCTTGAAATGTTGCAATGACTGCTCCTTCATTACAAAGAATGTCTTCTGTGTAGTATCCTCCTATTCCAGCTCAACCACGTAATTGCTTACCTGGGTTTACCACTGCTTTAAAGGCTATAGCAATTAAATAGGACATTTTGACGATTGACGGCCCCAGATAGTCGAATAGGTGACAGTCACATGCAAAATTCTAATATTAGCAGGTTTTAGCCCTCATATTCCACGTGGAACATCGAAAATTGTTTTACTGCACAATGAGCAAGTTGTTTTGAGTGGATAGTGTCAAATGAGAAAATACATGCAAAAAGCGAGGAACAAGTTTCGGCTATGAAGGAATCTTTGACCACTGGCAACTTCAAATCTGATATTCTTGGCAGATGGTCCTCGCCGGCTTTGAATGGTCGGCCTCCTAAAAGACAGATAACTCTGAATACAAAGCATTCATCTAAACAGAATATGAGTAATTTTTTTCCAATGCCGCGTTTTGCGTACGCGGGTACTAGCTTTGCACTGACAGTTTCACAAAGATCCGATTGATCACAATTTCCAATTTCGTTTTGTCTTCGATCGGGCTGAATTTGTATTCGTCCCAATGGAAATGCGGTTCTATCACATTTTTGTTTACTGGCAACGTTTCGGAACGAAAATCCCCGTTCCATCTTCAGGCCAATTTATCAACTTATACACACAGCACAAAACTCAAAATAGCAGATTTAAGCAAATAAAACGCGGCATTGAAAGTATGAAGCTGGCACTCCGGAATCAAATTTCATAAAAAACATGAGTAAAATGGTATTAATTTACTGCTCACAAATAACGCAATTCCATAGATAATCATCCATACTCTACTGCCTGGAGTGTAGTTTTAAATGAGTTGTATTATCTGCTGTACCCCTCAGTGAGAATAGGTGACAACAAGTTACTGCTGATGACTAGTAAATTGGAGACGTCCGGATTTTAGGCTCCTTATATGATACTGGAGAAGCATCAATAGCGTTGCCATCTTGTCGGAGAATAAATAAAATGGAACTTGCTTAAAATCTCTGGTCAGAGATCAGTTTGGGATGTAGTTTAAGTGATAATTATTTTGAAATGCAATTGTACAGCCTAGAAGTTGACAGGTTCTGTCGCTAAATAAATCGACATCGTCAGCATAGAAAAGGTCAGATGCTCATTTGTTTGCAATAAACTCTATTTCTGGATGGCCTGTTAGAACATGTTTTATTACTTAGTAAATAGCATAATTTGATACGAACGCTGATAATAGGAAATGTTGCCTTATTCCAGAGCATTGATCGAGTTCATGTGGCACCATGCCATAGATACGCACCTTGATCCTAGTCAAGGAATGCCAGCAGTCATTTTTCTTTAACATACAACTATCAAAATAGAGATGGTTAAAATACACATTTGAATTTTCCAGTATGCATTTTTAGTAAAATAATTGAATAAGTTAGTTGACAATAGCTACTTTTAAATTGGTATTCAATGTCATATGTAGCGGTTCTGTTTCAATGTCGAAGCATGCCGTTATCTTGTGAGCTTTGTGTTTGGCCTTCATGGCATTGAGTTTTGCTTTGTTATTATCTTGTTTATTCGTCTGTTTACCGTGCTGTTTTAACTCAGACAGATAATACTTGTTCTCTTTGTTGGACGCGCAACAAGTAAAGTTTGTAAATGGAATTTTTGATGCCTCACACTTGGCATGGGAAAGCATGTATTCTGTGTTCAATCGTACGAGTAATTATTTATTTTACGTTGTTAAAATTCCCTTTCGTTGGACTTCTTATTCACATGCAATATCTATTCATAGAGCTAACTAGGTCAGACTGGCCTAATACTATGAAGAAACGAATGCGAGAGCATTTTAGACGAAACGCAGCTGGTAAAGCACATTGTTAAAGAGAACTCATAGCCTTAACCAAGCGGTTTAAGGGTGTATTCAATGCAGTAAATAGAAAGAAATTGCGTATGATGAAAGCTGTCAGTTGCAGCGTAATTCATCTGTAGTTGAATAGGCGAAATCGTTAAATGAAGCGTGTGCGTGTGTGTATGTTGGATGAAGGTACTTAAATATTGCTTTTGCTTGTGGGTTTTTTGTAACAATCCAGATTAATCTTTCTTCGATTTTATAAGTTAACTATAACAATGACCAGATATTTTAATTTTGATGAAAGTTTGTGAATTTAAATTTTGTATTTTAAATTCATCTTTTGTGAGAAATTTTGCTTAAATTTGCCTCGGTAGTCTATCTTTTTCATGGTTGCATTTCAAACAGCAGTCCGTAGAATAACAACTAGAAATTCGTTATTATGCATGATGAGTTGTGTGTCGTATTTTTATCCTCTTTTGCTGTTGTGTTGGAGGTTTACTACATTTTATACTTCTTTATAAAGTTCAAAAAACTAAAAGTAGCTGATTCCGTTTGCCCGTGTATGTAACCAAGTGGAAATGTTGGTTTTAAGTGATGCAGCATTATCCAAGCATAAGGAAAATCCATTTGAAAGTTTATCATGACCAGTAGTTGTAGAATGTATATTGCTGCTTCCGATTTTTCTGCTTTAGGAACTAGTTTTATTCTTTAAGATGATAGTAATTGTGTTTCATTAATTTAATTCTCAAGAAGTACTTGTTAATTGTAAACAGTAACCTGGAGAAGCATGATTAATGACTGAGTAATTTCTACTAGAATCGAATAAAATGAGGTATTACCTCTAGTAAAACTTCACCCATAAAAGGTTAGAAATGAAACCGTTATTTTAGGCCACACAGAATTAGTTTGCTCAACGTAGTAACTCTCACTGAGGACACCAAACTACGCGGATTAGAAAATGTTGCTAAAAAGACTGAACTAACAATTATGCATTTTTTTAATTTGGCCGATCAGATGACCTTAACTGATAAAAATGGCTATATTCATATCAAATTTAGGAAAGCAAAAAAATCGAATTAACTTGGTCTCATTTCTCCTCTTTTGTAGTAACACTTCAGCAGAAGCTACTATTTAAAATAGGATTCAAACAAAAATCTTCTATTTAATTACGTAATTGCACATTCTCAACCGAAACTGATTCGGTCGAATCTAAATATTGTCTTGGCTTTCAACGGTGTGCGGACAAATCCGATCATCTCTGCTTTCTCTAAAGCAAGGCACATAGGTCTAAGATCTTGCCTATATTTACCTTTATATGTATTTATGTGCTAAAATAATAGTGCCATATATATATATATATATATATATATATATATAAATATATCATGCTCACAATACTATATATATATATATATATATATATATATATATATATATATATATATATATATATATATATATGTGTAGAATGTCCATTACTGGCGTCGTACTCAGAGGATGATCATGGAATGTCGAGACGTATCAGTACGTGTGACTAATGGTAGTTTTGCTATTGTTCGAAATTTGGCTAAATTCATTGGGATTGGTGTTTACTTGAAGCTCGCAAACTTCATTTGAAGAATTTTTCCCATCACCCGTGCAATCAATGACTTTTTAATTTTGCATCTATAAAGATTTTGCGTTTCAGTTTGATAAAACGGATAACAACTAGTTTGATTGTCATTTTACTGGTTATTGTGGGTTGATTTGAGAGTGTGTATGCGTGTGCTACTGAGTGCTGTTTAAGATCTGCTTATACTTTTGTCGATTTAATTTGCTTTGACCATATGTTCGCTTTAACAATAATTGATTGCGCGGGTGGTGGTAACAATTCTTTAAATCAAGTTTGCGAGCTTGAAGTAAACACCAATCCCATTGTATTTAACCAGTCGTCGAACAACATAACAGTTGGCGGTAGTTTTGTTATGTTGTTCGACGACTGGTTAAATACAATGGGATTGGTGTTTACTTCAAGCTCGCAAACTTGATTTAAAGAATATGTTCGCTTTGATGGTCATTGTGTGTGTGTGTGTGTGTGTGTGTGTGAATGTTTTCCTCCATATATTGCCTTTCATATCACATTTATCGTTAATTTTACTTTGGCGCGTTCATAGCAGCGCAGGTTGTGTAGATTGCACACCTAGTCAAAACACATTCTATAAATATTAGATTAACCAGATTTCAAACGTGACTCTGTGGCACAGCACAGTTGACACGCATACGCACTCTAAAATCAACCCGTAACTGAAAATCAAACTAACTAGCACCCGCTTAATAAAATGTAAACCCTGGACGTATGTAAATGAAAGATTGTGACGTGTGGTTGCGTATTCTCGAAATACTTATCCGCAGTTTAGACGGACTTTGTTATTACATGCAAATTGACATCGTCAATTTTAAAACACTTAACCTTTTTAAGACAAAATTGATGTAATTAATGAGTTGAATTTTTCGTCTTATTCAATGTTTACTTTGTACTGAAAAAAACATACAATAAAGTCATGTCATTTTACTTATATATTGTATTAAATTTGTATAGCAAGCCAATGCCTGCTGTGTGAAAACAAGTATTAATCAGATGCATTATCTATGAATGGACTTGTTCTTGCAGACCATTCTTGGTATGGCATCGCTCTCGTCACTATTTAGGAAGTGGACATGGTTGTGGCTAGAATACCTTTTAATAGGTCGCTTACGCGTTAATGTAAGTTACCGAAGGAACTCCGGTAGATGGCTTAAACTGTAGACTAACTTGATAATAGATCTCGGGGCAGATGTTATAATCAGCAACACTGGTCACCTGGTCACCTCGTGCTACGCTCTCACATAGATGGGCGGAAATACGCGGAGATCAAGAGGAAAATTAGAACCCGTGAACAGGCCTTGTTTTATTTTTTAATATTGTTATAAGCTTTCGTGAAACCATCCGTAGTATGTCAATAGGCTAATTGAACCTAGCTTGCTGAATGTGATGCTAATTGATTTGCACTGAAGGGCAAATCTATTTTGACATAAATTGTTAAAGAATTTAAAGTGTATGGACTGCGGGTTATGTGCCATTAGGGATAAAATGCATGGATCTAAGCGAAATGATCGAGAGTAGGATCCACACCAAAAGTTTGGCTACTTCAGAGCTGCGCAATAATGAAAACCTCATAGGTAACGTAGATGAATTGTATTTGCCAATTTATCTATATTTAGATTTTTATGAAGAATATATTTGTATAAATAAAATAAGGTTGACCATCTATTCCAAAATTTATTTAAGTTTTAATACCAACTCCCTAATAGTTTGCCCCACAAACCAACATGTTTCGTTTATTTTATTTTATAAAAGTAAAATAAATTCAGTGGATTAACTCAAGACATTGGACTTCAAATAGACCGCAATGCAATTTTTTAACCAGACGCACAGAATGATAAAAGGCTATTATGGGCCTTTTTGAGAGTATTCTTATAGTTAGATAGATATATAGATAGTTAGATAAAGAGAGAGAGAGAGAGATAATGTGGGAGCACTCGATAAATAAGAATTTATGAGTTCATGTTAAATAAAACATTCAAATGTCCACGTGTGTGGTTTACCTGTGTTCGACATTAGTGCTACCTTTTTACTAAATGCAGTGAATGAAATAAAATTTATTTTTCACGACAGGTTGTCGCAAATTTACCTTATCTTTGTTTTGATGAAAATGGCTATTAAATTCCCTGTCCACAGTTTCTCTCAAGATATTTCAGTATTTACATTCGAACACATTCGCCTTTCAAGGGCTCACCACACCCAAAAATGACAGGTAATAAAGCAAGTGATAAAATTGTCTAAATGATTTCCTTTATACTTATGATTGGCTAATCTCAGCCAAATAATTTACGTTTCATTAGATAAGTGTATGTGTGTATGTGCATTAAACTGTTCTTAATTAATTTAGATATAATTACATAAATGTGTGCATGAATCTATGTTACACTACAGTTACCGGGTATCCATTTCCCGTTGAATGTGTTTGCCTTGTCTATATTTGGTATGATGAAATGCACACTAAGTTATTTTAGAATATAAATCGTTTTACTTTGACGAAGAATGTGGAAAGGGAATTTAATAATCCTGTTCACCGAAACAAATATAAAGTGAGGTAGCCGATTCGATCAAAAGCCATTTTGACTATATTCTACGACACGTCGCCCGTGCATTACTTATAATATATACTATGCTCTAACATTTTAGTTGTTGGACAATAAGGCCTAAACTGTTGTACAATAGATATATTGCATTTGTATATCAGCATTTGTTCAGGGTTGATCAACATTAGTCCGTTTGCCGTCGTGTTCTGTAGATGCCCATGGAAGCACAAGATGTGCCAGCATGCGTGACTGATAGTTCCTCTGCAATTTAATGCCACTGGCAAAACGAAATTGGACTGTTTCATTAAGATAATTATTTAATTGTTCATTTTAACTATAGGGTTAATTTTGAGCTATCGAGAGCATTTTTTCACATTTTTCGTATTTGTTTGTAAATTTGTAAATAATAATGTAGAAAAAATTCCATTATTAACACATGCCTACCGCAGTGCGCCTTTGTTTAATCGAATAAATATGTTTGATTTTGTATGCAAGTAGTAGTTATGTGACGGTTATTCATGAACAGTTGTGTCTCTGGCATATTTAGTTCATTTCGCTAAATCAAACCGACAGTCGAAAGGACATTTAAATAATGCAGTTTGAGTGTACTATATCAGTTGAAACATTTACATAAAACGTTTAGTCTTAAATGCTCGCTATCTGTCCAGCTGATTCTATCCATGTGAAAGTACGTGCAGAGATATTGCAATTTGCACTTTTGGAAAGACTGGTGGTAACCTACCTGTTAGTTTACCATATGATTAGTGCTAACGTGGGATGTTGAATGCAATTTGAACTGGCGTTATTTTTTTGTTTAACTAATGTAGACCATTGGAATAGTGCAATCAAGCACACCAAATTAATACAACCGTTGTTTAAATAAGTTTTCAAACATGAAAATACCACTTATACAATTTATAATCAGTCGTAGGAAGTTGGCGAACTACCGGCAATTGCACATACTGGAGTGTTTCAGTCTTCCTCGGTCATTGCCAGCGCAATAAATATATCAGTATAAAAATCGGATATCCGATTGACATCTATTTTCACTAGGCTAATGAAAGAATACTTGTGCGTACGAATGTCTGACCAAGCAATCTAAGACAATTTAAATTAGGAGGCATAAAAACGGTGGCTTTATTCCTCAGGACGGCTTCGTCGTTCAACTGTCTGACAGACAGTAGAGTTCGTTTTGTCATAAAAAGATCAAATTATCAGCATTTATCAAACTAAATGACATTATTATTTTCCATAGTAAGTTTTTACGAAAAGGAATTAACATCTGTAGGAAATTTCAAAGCTCGCACTTACTTTTGGTGTCAAACAGAATGCATGGTGATGGCTCTAAATCACTCGTATTTAAATATTCATTTACAAAAACTAAAAACACGGTGCACGCATTAACTAAGATAACTCGCAAGTCTGGCAACGGAAAAAGTATTAATATAACCGTACAAATATACCATATGGTAAATTGTGTTGGAAGTGCTGCATTATAAAGCGGTGAGCGTCTAAAAGGAAGTTGGCAAAGTAAAATAATTGAGGTTCCTTACTGGCACTCATGAAATCAATGGAATGCGAATAGCCGACTACTTGTCGTATTAAGTGCGGACTTCAGCTTCTATTCCATCATTTTAGATTTAATTCATGAGAAAATTTAATCCTTTGTTCGACAAAACATTAACATAGGTTAATTACACAATGTAGTCTTAAGTCACTGTCGAACATCCTTCACCAAAGTATATAGTGGGTGTAGTGCGAAATACGGGCTCCTACTGATGAGTCTCAGTAACCACATGCTAAATTTGTTTTATCATTTAGGTCCTATTTGAACTAATTTGTTACTAGGTGCGCAACACCTAATTAACAATTAGCTCTCTGCAACAAGCAGTATCTCATTGGCTTAGAGTTATAATCAGAGAATGTTGTTCTCAAATGTACCTTTAAAAATTGTGGAACTAACTAAAATCACAGATTTGTATTATATTATAATTTTTTAATTGGAAAGAAAAATCATTAATAACAGAGTGGATAGCGGCCATTTATTTCGAGACTACTAAACTTCACTTTACTATCTTTCATTTATACACATCCTGGGTTTTCATTTTATTATGTGGATGGCAACAAATCTGACTCGGTTTTATTTCTATTTTTTGTTTAGGCTGATTAGTAAGTGTGTATGCGTACGTGTCTATATGTGTGCCTGGTTTCATGTAAATGTCTTTCTCGATGTATTGCAAAGTGATGTCTGAGATCTGGTCATTCTTATATTGATGGGTTGAGAGTTGACCAACTGTTCGCATTGGTGGCTGTTACATGTACGATTGTTATTTTTCCGAGTATAGTCTTAAGTTTCCCCCTGTTCCGCTATTTTGTTTTCTTCATTTGGTAACAGCGCAGGTGCGGATTGCTGCGTTGAATGCTCATATTGATTCGAAATTTCTGTCTGCGTATGTGCAGCTGTTTTTACCATTTCAGTTTGTTGCCAATCCGAACGAATGTTTATTGAGTCTGGTCGAAGGGGAGTTTGGTCTTGCCTGGATACTAGTAAATTTTTGTTTGATTTTTTGATTCGTGGCCAGTCGATTAAAATATCATTTTGATGAAACTTTTGAATATTTAGGCCAGGTGTTTGGTGTTTTATATAAAGGGCTTTATAAATATAGAGTAATTTTTCTGATTTTGCTTTATGTAGAATTGGGAAATTGTTCAAATTGACTGGGTGCCCCTTTTCTAATATATTATCGGAAATAGTTGATTTTCCTGACGATGCCAAGCCTTTTTAAATCAATTTCTGCCGTAAATGTTGCTGGATTCCGTTAATCAATTGCTTCTTCGTACGTCCAATATATATGCTACAGCGTATACATGAGAATTCGTAGACTAAGAATGATTTGGTGCGAATTATCAATTGATCTTTGGTACCCAACCTCATGATTCTCAGTGTGCTAAATGTGATATTAACTTTAACACTAGGAAAATTCTCCTTAGCTATTCTATTTATGCCACCGTGCAATTATTGAGTCCAGTATGTCGACTCGAAATGGTAAGTTTAGGAAAACCTGCTTGACTATATCCTCTGAAGTGCGTATCTGCCGTGGTCTGATATTGACATCAATGAACCGCTCTGAGTAGTTGTTCAATAGCAACGATTTCCTCAGGTAGCCCAGTTCGTCCTCAATCTTGTGTTCAGAGCAGGTCTTCCTTATTCTGTTTGCTAGGTTGTTTACTAAGTTTCTTTTGTGGGATTTTGGCACACTGCTGTTGTAATGAATGTGTTGCCCGGTGAAAGTGGATTTTCTATGTATGGCCAGTGTCAAATCCCAATTTTCCTCTCCAGTGAGTTTGATTTTAAGGAAGGGAAAACTATTGTTTTTCTCTACCTCGAGTGTGAATTTGATATCTGTATCGGCTCCATTGGCTTGCATGAGGATTTCGGATGGGTCTGCTGCTTCTGTGATGTACAAAAATATATCATCTATACACTTTTTGTAGAGTTCGCACTGGTCAATTATACATTTTAGGCTTGTTTTTTCAAGATGATAAATGGATACATCTATCAGGTGTGCAATGCAGCTTCCAATTCTCATGTTTGTGCGGTTGCACATATATTGGACGTACAAAAAAGCAGTTGATTAACGGAATTCAGCAACATTTACGGCTGAAATTGATTAAAAAAGACTTGGCACTGTCAGGAAAATCAGCTATTTCCAATCATATATTGGAAACGAGACACCGAGTCAATTTTATCAATTTAACAATTCTACATAAAGCAAAATCAGAAAAATTATTTTTTTATGAAGGCCTTTATATAAACAACAAAAAATGGCCTACATATTCAAAAGTTTCATTAAAGTGATATTCTAATCGACTGGCCACGAATGAAAAAATCCAACAGCAATTTAATAGCATCCAGGCACGTCCAAACACACGACTAGACTCAATAAACATTCGATCGGATTGGCAACCAACTGAAAGAGAAAAAACAGCTGCACATACGGTAACAGAAATTTCGAAACAATATGAGCATTCAACACAGCAATCCGCACCTGCGCTGTTGCCAAGTGGATAAAACAAAATTGCGCAATGAGGGGAAACTAAAGCCCACACTGGGAAAAATAACATTCGTACACCTACAGCCAACAAGCGATCAATACAAACACATACGCATTCACATTTACTAATCAGCCCAAGCATGAAATAGAAGTAAAAACGCGTCAGATTTGTTGCTACTCCTATAATGAAATGAAAACCCAGGATGTGTATAAATGAAAGATTGTTGAGCGAAGTCTTGTAGTCTCGAAATAAATAGCCATTATCCACTTTGTTATTAATGTATTCTTTCTTCCTAATTAGAAATATAATATGTAATATTCGAAGGCATAATAAAGAATATATATATATAGATATATACTATATATACATATATATATACATATATATATATATATATATATATTACTACTTAAATATGAATATGTTTAAGAACTAATCTTTATGCATTACTGTATTTGATATTGGTTGTAAATAGCTGAAATATATGCAGTTGGTGGCGCACCTATTAGCAAGTTGATTCACGTGAGACAATGGGGAAATACCATTGATTTGATGAACACAAGTTTAGTTTCATGTACTTTTGAATTACTTATTAAAACTGATCAGTAGGTGACAGCAATTGGCTCTAAACCCATTAAAGTACACATTTGCATATGTGTCAGCTCTTCGCGAGTACAAAAATATTACTATCATATATTAAATTGAATGTTGTTATGTGAAAGTAATTTCTAATGTTGATCGAGGCTGAAGAAGACCTCTTTACTTACTTAATCCACTACCAATCAGTTGGGAAACGGACTTATTAATAAAAGTTCTTTCAATGTAGTTTGACCACTTGAGGTAACTGCTAAATACATTTTATTTAACCGGTCACACAACATTACAAAATTACTGTCATTCACTCTGGCTGACACGTTTCCAACTTTGATAGTCATTATTAAAGCACAACGGCGAACTAATTTACGAGAATCAAACCATAGCGCCTATATCAGTTATGGAAAGTCACTTATGGGAAATTCACGACTAGTGGCCTCGCTTCAATTGTACTGAATTGGAAATGTCGATTGCAAAATTTTTATGTACTCGCAAACATGTCATCTCTGCAGCTTTTGCCACCCGCACGCAAGCTATTGCATTAAACAGTCATTGTTTGTACAAATGGAGAAAAATAAGATATGTGGTTCGCATCCATAGTAACCTTACGTACACTGGACTTGATTAGATAGGTATTCAAATTTTAGTTTTTAAGCTTGTTTAGCGAACCAGGAGAGTGCAAATTAAAGGCGTGATACAATCTTCGACGAGGAATTTTATTTTTGCATGGATAGGCTTATTAACTAAGATCTGCCCCCTTTAATTGTTGACTCCAAAATAGGTCATAGAATTAGTTGTCAAGCTGATAACTTATGAGACAGGATATTTGATGCCATATATATATATATATATATATATATATATATATATATATATATATATATATATATATATATATAATGTCTATTGTCTTCGAATATTACACAGTATATTTCTAATTAGGAAGAAAAACCAAATTAATAACAAAGTGGTTAATGGCCATTTCTTTCTCGAATACTAAACTTCGCTCTAAAATCTTTTATTTTTATACATTTACATGCAAAGAGGCACACAAAGACACAAGCGCATACACACTTACCAATAAGCCAAAACAAGAAATAGAAAAGGTGTAATATTTGTTGCCACGTATTCGAATGAAAACCCAGAATGTATATAAATGAAAGATTGTAGAGCGAAGTTTAGTATTCTCGAAATAAATGGCCCTTATACACTCTGTTATTAACGTGTTTTTTCTTCCTATTTAGATTTATATATAATTTATATAAATGAAAATTTTTTTATTGTATACATGTCCGTATAAACCAAACAATGCAGAAATACTTGCCAGAATTTGCCGTGACTGGGGCACAAGCCGGGGCATCTTTAATTCTGAGTTTAACACATTTACCACTGAGCCACCGTACCGCACATTTCACACAATTTTCATATATGTATATATATAGCTAAAGAAATGCTGCTAAGGTTATTCTTGGATAATTTGTTTTAGTAAACGGTTACCACTGTGCAGACTCTTAAATAAAATAAAATAATGTTTTCACTTGAGTTATTATTTTTCTCAGAAATAAAAAAAAGATAGTGGAGGTTTTCGCACATTTTACCTTTAAATCTTTAGGACGATTGCTTACGTTGTTACTCTTTGACTATTTCGGTACAACCAATGAACTATTATATTTTAATTTTTTCGGCTACATTTATGTGTAGTATATGCCTGTTGTGTCGTGGATAATGTGAGTAATATTTATATTTTATAAATTAGAAATAAGCGCATATTACATATTCGCCATTTTGCATCAGGTTAAATAGGTTTACCTGTTGGATTAAAGATAATTTTGTTACTAAATCCGTTCAATAATGACATAAATCCACCAACTGCACTGGTTAGAACGTTTGCTTTTTAAACTGAAAGGTACTAGATTTCGCGACCGGTGGGCGTAATAATTGGTATCATGCGTATGAGCTGAGAAAATACGAAATATTTTATTTTGTTGATTGAAAAAACAGTTGGCTATCTTTTATCGTGCTTTGCTGATGCTGTGAAACGTGTCTGTACGTGTAAACGAAGGCAGTTTTGTTGTTATTTGTAACTGATTAATAAAACTTTAGTATATATTTACTTTAGTTCAACAAACTTAAACTAAATTTTTTAAATCTTCGCCACGCAAAAGCTGTTAAATCAAGTGCATAACTTAAATTAAATTATAGAATGCATAATAGAAGTTATGCATGTAAAGTTTCTTTTCTGTCATTAGACTGTAAACTGCTTCAGGAAAACCCTTTACATAAACGTACAATAAAACAATGCAAGTCAATATTACTAGTTAAATATTGTCTCCTTTATTCATGAGTTTATACCCAGTCATTTTTTCTTATTTTGAATTTTGTTTTACACAAGTATCATTCAATTATTTACATAGATTTTTACTCTTATACTCCAGCCCTTTTTATGCATCCATGTGTTTATAAACATTTGAATATAACAAACTCAGATTTCGAGTCAAGATGATATCTGACAAAAGGCTGTGCTTTTCATGTATTCTAAACTGCTTAAAATCTTAGTTTTATTATGCAATAAAAACTCTATTCTACTCCAAGTTCTGGTTAAAATTTTTTCCTCCGTACTTTATAACACCTTTACATGCTGATCTGCAAATGGAAAACATTTCGTACTATTGATTTCAAGATACGTAAAAAAGATCATTCGTTTGAAGAAAATCAACGATACTAACCGTATACGACAGCTGAACTATTTCAGTTCTTTCCATTCAGGTACAAACTATTTAGGTTATGAATATCTACGCTTTAAACTTTGCACTTTTACCTGTTTATTAATCTTAAACTATTCTAAAAATACAAGCGTTTCGTTTTAATACAATTCAATCTGTTGTGTACATTTTAAACACTTTCGTTGAATTGTAGTGTAACTAGAGTTATATTCACTTATAATTGAAAGCATAAAATACAGATCGTCTGGAAATTTTTGAGAACGCGTGCCAACCTTTGTTATGTCTTCGTGGATCTAGTTATGTGTCCAAGACGTAACTAAAAATATACGATCGAACAATAGTCCAATTTAAACAAAATTTGAATGCTTTAAAATGTACATTTTATTATCTAAATCAAGTTTGAAAACTAGAAAAAAGTATTAATCTTTTGATATCTTCTAGTCGTACTGTTAATTGAAGCAGTCGTCAGTTGCAAATATTAATGTGTTTCTATTTTCATTGTTCACCAACGAAGCATGACAGAAACCTGACTGAAATATTGATTTTTCATCCCAGTGTAAAACTTGATGCATGTTTAAAATTGAATGCATTAAACTATGTGATTTGATTTTTATTTTCTAAAGTGACACTTGACGAAGTTTTTTAAAACTCGCTTTTTTTAACCAGGCGCACTTATACACTATCATGCATTTCAGCGATAGTAAGCAAGTCACCCATTTTTAATATAAGAAAATTAACAACAATGTTTAATGACGTAATATTTATTAATAGCCATCCTATCTACCATAATGTTGAGCCCAAAAATTTCGGGATTCAAAAATTCATTTTTTGACAAAATCCACGATTATAATTGGTTAGAAGTAAATTCATGAATCCATAATCGTTGTCTGTAATTGGTGATAAAAATGATGCTGTTGCTAAATATTATCCCTTCACAAATAATTCTTTGTCGTCAGATGCAGTATTTGTAAAATCTTTCCTAATATAGATGTGCTTAACAATCTTTGATTGTGTGAGTAAGGATAAGCATTATTTAAATTGTAGAATCGGGCAACAACTTGATTCACCTTAACTTGATGCACAATCTAACAACCAGCTTCATTCACAGGTACTGCCGCGTTAATTACCTTAATCATGCTGGCGATATTGATATAAACACCTGAGCCCTTAAGTACATATATTTGTCAGTATAAACCAAGCATTGTATAGTATATAAAAAAGCATTTCATACATTTGATCGGTTTAGTCATTATTGTGAACTCATCCCATGCTGCCCAGAATTTGCTGCCGACAGAGCGAATCTGGACACGTCTGCATTGGAATCTGTTGTTCTAACTACTGAGTCACCCTATCGCACACCATGCACAAATTTTAATTATATACTAAATAATGTTTCTTGGTAAGCCTATCATTTAGGTGGAGCCTATATGGCATTCTTTAGTCCTAATGTTTCAACTAATCATCTCCGATCTGTCATTATAGAGCATACACCACACTACATGGGAAAGTGGTATTGAATTGAACATTTATATATTTAAATGAGAATTGGTTGCGCAGGCGGTGATAGCAATTAGTATAATCAAGGTCTCGAATTTGATCTAAACACCGAGCCCATTAAGTACATTCATTTGTCAGTATAAACTAATAAATGTATAGTGCATAAAAGGAAGGTTTCGTCCTTATTGAGAACTCATCCCATGCTGCCTAGAATTTGCCGCAGATAGGGCTCAAACCTGGGCACCTCTGCTTTGAAATCTGTTATTCGTTGTCATATCCTGTATTTGTAAAACCTTTTGTAGTGTAGAATGTTTATCAACCTTTGATTTCTGCAGAGAGGATAAGTATTATTTAAATTGTAGAATCGGGTACCAACTCCATTATCTTCAAATTGAAGCATAATCTTACACAACCATCGTCAGTCATAGGTACTGCCGCGTTTCGGCCTTCTTTGAGCATCTTTGTAGAACGACGGAAAACTGAATAATGGGGATTAAAAAGTAATGGATTCATAGTTAAGAAACTATGAAATGTGTCTCTGATCTTGGTTAGTCTCGATTCAGACAAAAATTATGATACATGGTAATCATGTATCCTATATTTCAATAAAATAAAATACCTATGCGATTACTATGATGAAGAGCGGAATTGAAGCTTCTAGTGACTATATATTCATCACGGTTTGATTGCTGTTATATAAGTTTCCGACATGCTCTGATGAATATCAGTTAAGGCTGAAACGCGTCAACTTCTAAATCGTGCAATACTTTTGCTTTGTCTTCCGACTGCTTAAAGACAGAATTGTTGCTTATTTAATCCAGTAAATTTCATTTAAATAGTAAAAATTGTTTTGGTTGTATAAAACATTGGATAACAGAAAATTCACATTATCGTGCTGGGCGCGATGTGAGTAGAAGGCTGGCGCCTAGCAACCAAAATTAAACTGCTGCCTAAAGAACTAGTCTTTTGTTGAGCTACAAACGTGGGCATACAGTTAAGCTTCATTGATTAGTAAATATGTTTCCAATATTCTTAGCACACAATATTCATTTCGCAATATTAGATCAGATCCAAATCCACACGCATGCAACATACGCACACGCCCACACACATAAACACATGCACACACACGCACGCACGCGTAAAGCAATGCAAATCAATCCTTTTTTAAAATCTTAATCAAACTAGAAAGAGTAGTTTAAAAAGGATAGATTTATTGCTCACCTTACGAACTAGTCTTATTGATCAATTTCAGAACCTCTGATGTGAGACCAGTTTAAAAGTTCAAGCTTCGCCGAATGCATTCAAGATTATTGAGGCATGCAAAGATCGATAAAGAACAAACAAGTGCGTAAAAATTGATAAGATTACCTTTAGGTGCTTCAGAAGCTATTTATGTATATCTTTGTTTATGCACCGTTACAAATCTCTTGATGATTCGGTTTGAATTATGGAGTATATCTATGTGTGTTAGTCTCTCAATTTGTATAACACTGTCCTTCTATCAGTGTAAATATAACATGACCATAATTTTTATCGTCATAAAATACACGTTTGTCATATAACAGTTCTTACAGTAATTTAAAGTAGCTAAAGCAAGCACTTTGGGGTACTGTGTCGATGAGGTTGGTCGATTCTTATCTAAGGGAGTTTAATGATATTTCGTGAAATCAAGTTTGCGAGTTTGATATAAGCACCAATCCCACCGTATTTGACCATTCGCAGAACAAAACAAAACTAAAATCAATCAAACATACTGAAGTATTTCAACCTTCTATGATCATCATCATAATACAACGGTAAGCTGACTAGCGCAGGTACAACCGCAATCATATATAAGACTTTCACCTCTAGTAATGTCGCATACATTGTGCTTGAAAGGAAATGTCAGCTGCACAATGCCTATGCTGTCAAGAACACTGCTCTTTTGCAGGTTTCGCCACATTTACATAAGTTATACAACTAAACCAACATTGATTGTGTGGGTGGCGATCATAATTGTTTAAATCAAGTTTGCGAGCTTGATATAAACACCAATCACATAGTATTTAACCAGCCGCAAAAGAAACAATAACGCAACACCATTTTTACTTAATTCGCATGCAAATTTGGGCGTATTTGAGGATGTTCTACAATGAAGGAAATGGTAGTGCTAATGCGGCAGCTGTTATTTGCGACATCCTATTTCCACAGTAAAACCAATACAATATATGTGCATGAACCGAGTATAAATTAAGAAAATTGCGTTTATTTTTGTGTGTATACCTTTGTGTATTTTGTTTTGTTTTTGCGTAATGTAAAGTCTTACTCTAACTTAGTACACAATTGTCTTCCGAATTTTGCCATATAAAGAGCCACACATTTCAATTTACTTAATATTTGGCGAATAATTACTGTTTAATGATGTGGCATTTACGTGTTTTCATAATAAATTGGCTTCATCTTAGCAAGCATTTATAAATTTACAATGGATTTAAATGCCTATGACTAAACTAAATTGTATTCCTGGTAATTGAAAAGTTAGTGGTAAAACAGTTTGATAACCGTCTTTAAATCTGTCTTCATATCTTTCTACACATTAATTGGCAATTTTTCTGTTAAAAGGCCATTGAAACATTTGCGACATGTTTGCTCATATTTATGTTAATTATAAAACCGATATTTTTCAATTTATACTACTTTGTATAGTTCCTATCAATTTAACATGGAGTTGTATTTCTTACTCATTATTGACACTACAGTGGCAAATTACTCTCAGATGCTTTTTGAAAATTATTGACTGGACTAAGCACCCATTATTGATTTCTTTGCTCCAAATCAGATTTAATAACCAGCTAACTGGACCCGTTGTTCCACCTTTATATCTCTGCAGTTGACTAACATTGGTAGCCAGTAATTTTTAACTGAGCAGATCTAATAGTCGTTTATAGTCAAACCAAATTTGGCATTACGTGTGGCAAATTTTACACAATTTAGGAAACGCGATCACTAGTTTCATACTGGGAAACGTTATGAATAATACCGCGACGTCGAAATAATACTCTAAGAAGTCTTTCGTTAACACTTACATATTCAGACGCCTGTTTAATAATGCATAGTCAACTTTTATGAATCAGAGGCTTAAATGTACTGTCTATTTGCTTCGAAAGTTTATGATTTGTAGTGTTCATTGAAAAATTGAACTTAATTACTTAACATCATTATTCGTTTTTTCTAATTAAAAATTACCTAGCTGTATGTGCATTATAATTTTAAAACTTTAAATCAAGTTTACGAGCTTAAAGTAAACACTATCAAGCTCGCAAACCTGATTTAAAGAATTGTTGCCACCACCCGCGCAATTAATTAATGATCAAACAATAATTGAATGCACGGATGGTGGTAACAATTCTTTAAATCAAGTTTGCGAGCTTGAAGTACACACCTATCTCATTGTATTTAACTGTCGTTGAACAACATTACAAAACTACTGCGAGTCGCAGGCACTGACGCGTTTCGAACTTACATGATCATCATCAGAGTACGACGGCAAACTGACTAACGAGGATCAAACCGCATTGCATATATATGCGTGCGACTCGCGCTTGCTTTTTATGTTGTTCGACGACTGGTTAAATTCAATGGGATTGGTGTTTACTTAAAGCTCGCAAACTTGATTTAAAGAATTTTTGCTACCACTCGCGCAATCAATTATTGTTAAATTGTATTGCCTATACATGTATATGTGGTGAAAGCTGCAAACAAGTAATGGTCGTGACTGCATAGAAATTGTGTAGCCGACATTTCCAGTCAAGTTCAATGAATGCGAGTCTGCTAGAGGTGAGAGTCACATATCTAACTTTGATTTCCATATATATTCAATGCGGTTTGATCTTCGCTAGTCGGTTTGCCGTCGTACTCTGATGATGATCATGAAAGGTCGAAAAGCTTTAGTGCGTTGCGGCTGGCGGTTGTTTTGTTATGTTGTTCGACGACTAGTTAAACACAATTGAATTGGTGTTTATTTCAAGCTCGCAAACTTGATTTAATTAATGATTAATTTTAAAACTCTTTGGAAATTCACCAATCCACCTTCCTGTAATAATTGGATTTCGCAATAACGGATCGATCTAATGTACGTACTTCAGAAGACTCAAAATCTAACGAAACTTCTACTAGTTTTGAAACACGATTACTGTTTTCTACATTCACATACTATTTATCACACTAGGGACTGAATCTAGATGGGAAAGGTTAAATAAATGATTTAATATCAAATTTGTAAATTGAACTTTCACAATCTGTTAAAATTAAATTATTTATTGTTATTACACCATTGAAAATATTGTAAGGCTATACGAAAAATGATTACGATATTTTTGAAAGAAAATCTTTAAATTAGCAATGCGAATACAATTTAACTAATTGTTAGCTCCACCAAAGCATCCCGTAATTTTTTAATTCTATTACTTGTGTATTTTTCGCGAATATTGTGAAAATATCATATTTGTGACTGCATAGAAATTACATAGCCGATTTTTCCAATTGAGAAAATGATCTGTGCGAGACTACCAGAAGTGCGGGACACATATCTGATTTCCATACAGTGGATATGTTGCGGTTTGTTCCAACTTAGTCAGATGGTCGCCTCGCATTGACGTTCATGAACGTGCGTTTGACAGTAGCTTTGCTATGTTGTTCGAAAACTGGTTAAATAAAATGGGATTGATGTTTACTGCAAGCTCGAAAAATTGATTTAAATAACTATTAGGTGTTGCGACACCTAATACATACTTGCATATATTTTAGTTCTCCGCAACAAACAGTATTCAAATGTTATATATTGAATTGAATTGTGTCATGCTTTCCGCGAAATGTGATAACTGATATTGATCAAGGCCAGAGTGTATGGATTTACTGGCGTAACAGGTGTTCAGAAATTGTTGTAATTCTCAATTTCGGTGAACTGTAGCATAAATTGAAATCCATCAGAGTGGTACCATGTGCCGACTCGGAAACCATAGTTTTAGTATCATGTACCTTTTCGGTACAATAATGTTGGTATCGGTTACTAACACAATAGCCATAGTGTTAGTATCCTTTACAGACTCGGTATATATATTATATAGTGTGAGTTAGCGTTGAAGTCGCATTGTCGTTGACTTTATATGATGTTAGCTTCACTATTGCAGGTTCACAAATTCGTCTAGGAGATTGTATCGTCCTATTATCCCACATTCTTCACCAAAATATAAAGTGGTTAAAGGGCGTAATACCGGCTCCTACTTATGAGTCCCCAGTAAGCACGAAACGAATGTGCATGAGATTATACTTTCCGTTCATGCTGCCTTTGGTTTATCCTTCTGGTCACAACTGAACTAATTTGTTACAAGGTTCGCAACACCTAATACATACATGCTTGTCATATGTGAATTAGGCATGGACTAACTTGTAACATGTTGGTTCGTATAGGACGAGAAAGGTTTTCCATGGATTAGTACGAAGGGAAGATTAAATCCCAACTGTGACTTCGTATGAGAGTAATAGCAAAGTCAACTTTAAAATTATGCATTCATAATTCGATTTAGTTTCACTGAAACCAGGAATAACACCTGATTCTCCAGCATTCGCCTCCATCTCTTGACTTTCTTGTCACTGTTTCACACATTTGTTTTGTAATCGTGGACGCAAAGAACTAGCATCTACGAGCTGGGCACAGCGTGTTTAGTAACTTATTATTTAAGTTTGTTCAAAATTCAAATGGACGAGCTAGTAAAATAGACGGACCAAAATGTAAGCGGAATAGGAAGAGTTAGTCAGTTTATTAGCTGATCTACACCTGACAACGTAGATTCAAACGAGTAACTAAACATTCAAATGGCTGTCATGTCATCGGTAGGAGAGTTGTTCAAAGTTTGACAGTGTCACTTGAGTATGACACATGTCAAGTCCCATAATTTATTTTATAATTTTTTGCATAGAAGCTAGAAATCCGTGCGGGTGTTTTTCAGGTTTTCTGGCAGGTGCAATTATTTGCGTAGTAAGGGTAAACAAAAGTTAAAAAGCGGCACTATGCATATTTAGTGTGACGTCATACAATACGCGTAAATGTGTGCAAGCAGTCGTTACAAAAATCAGGGCAAAATTGGTAGAAAAGGTGTTTGATGAGAGAAGTGCCGGAAAAATTGAAATATGTAAAGATGTTTGCCGTTGAGGCTTGCTGTGTTTATAATGACCAATTCATTAAATGTGCTCTCGAAATTTCTTGCTTGTCAGCTTTAACTTACACAGGCTATACTTTTGAAACACAGTATTTTTCAAATGGTTTAGTTCGTGAAAATTTGGAAATTTGTTTTAAGGTACATTAAAAGTGCATTAAAATCTTCGCAATTTCTGCTAGATTCAGCTGACCTCAAAAGTTTTTGCTGGTTAAATGTACATTTAACTTTTTCAGGTCAACTTTACGGACAAAGTTGTGCATAGTATCTATATATATAATAATTTTAAGTAAAATTAATTCATTTAAATAGAATAAACAAAATTTTTCAAGGAACCTTTTATCTTTAAGCGATTAATTTTATTTGAAATAGAAAGTAATCACATTTAACCTGTTTGAATATCGTTAAAACAACTATCAGTTATATGCAACGAGGTATTTGGAGTTTCCATGTTCATTCTGGAAGCCGGACGGCAAAATGATGAACGATAATCAGACTGTGTTGTATACTCACGGTATGCGACATCAGAAATTCAGCCCTCAGTCACTGTAGTCTCACATATAATGTAATCAATTTAGATGGAAGATGCAAAATTTACACCTGGAACGATCCTAACCTCTCAAAACATTCAGTTATGTTATTTAATTGAGCTATTGACGATTGCGCGGTGGATTTTGTATGCTGTGTGGTTGGTTGAAAATGTGAATAGATTAATTATAACCAATTTATTAGTTTGCATAACCAACTGCGCGTTTGAGCATCGATAAGTATACGCAGATTGTTTTTAAATACTGACACAATATCTCTTTTTTAAATGTGGTCGAAGTAATTACACTTTAAATTTATAAGTAGTTTTGTTTTGCATGCAGAGAAAGAATGATGGTCAGTTAGAATGCATGTGTAAAGTTAAGCAATTAATAAATCATTTCCGATCGTCATTATTTTTTAACTGATATTTAACAGGTAATTGTCTAGTCAATTTTCATTTCTGAATTCTAAACTTTGTGAAATTTTCCATTTTTCTCTTTGTTGAAATTGCATCTGTCATCTGTAGATTTTGGAGTTTAGCTGATATACTCTTTGGTTTTGACTTGTTTGTCAAAAGTGAGTTTGATTGCAACGCTAATGATGATGTGCGTGATAATGAAAATGATATTGATGACCATGATATCTTTATTGTTATTTATCACTTAAGGCTTCGTTTTGGTTAAATCTCAGTCAATTTTGTTATTACCAGGTAGTTCTTGTTACAAATTTTGTCTTTGTTAATTATTATGATCCTGATGGTGCCAAAGATCCTAAACGTCAACTAAACAATTCTAAAAAGTTTAACTTAATGGGATAGTCCTATGTGTCAGGACTTATTCTAGAAGTGTGATATAGAACAAACATACAAACTACTCAGTGGTTTAAAGCAAAGACGGAAACACTTATATAAATCATTCAAGCTTTAATTTAAAAATTTAGAATTTTTTTGTAATTAAATTCAATTTAAATAAACTTAGATCAACACTTGTCAAGCACAGGAACAGAAAATAACAAATTATTTACCAACACTAGTATCTGTAAGTCATCCACATTGGTATCATTTTCAATAGTACCTAATAGGGCTAAAGAGAATAAACTTAGGCAGAAACAATGGAGCCCAGAATCATTAAACTTAACGGATTCAGCGTCATAATTAACGTCAGGCTAACTATTTTAGCCAGGTGAGTGAAAATTTTGTTAGCATATTCATTTTATGCAAAACACATATTTGGCATGTAGGAAAGTGACGTTAAAATGGATATTAACTTTTAAATAATAATAATAATAATAATAATAATAATAATAATAATAATAATTTAAATATGTGAAGAACTGTGTTTGATATGTTTAATAAAATTTAGTTTATAATTCGGCTGGCCCAACAAAATCGACTTTTAATTAAACTAACATTCGTTGCGCGGGCAGTGATAACAATTATTATAATCAAGGTTGCGATCTTGATATAAGCACCTTACCCATCAATTACTTACATTTTTCAGTATAAACTAAGAATTGTATGGCGTAGAAAAGGCAATCAATCCAGTAGACCAGTTTTGTCCTTATTGGGAACCCATCATGAACTGACTAGAATTTGCTGTGGACAGTTTATACTGATATTTGTAAGTAATTGATGGGTAAGGTGCTTATATCAAAAATCTTTTTTTGTCAAGAAAATTACTAATAATTTCCATTCATGCCTAAGGCAATCATTTTTAATTAACCAAACGTAAACGAGAATATAACATTTCTGCTTTTATTAACTGATTTTGCTTTTATTAGATTTTATTTATTTGCCAGTTGAGAAATATGGTCGAACAAAGATAAGAACCCAGTAAGCACTGTGGTTGCTTATTTATCATTGAAGCTGAATCATAAGACAGCCAACCACAATTTCTAAACTATTACTCTCGGATAACAATCTGAAACAACCTCCAAGCAGTAGTCTGGCACCAAAGCGGTGTGATGACCACTTAAATATGTCACGAATAGAAGTTAAAGAGTATATAATCAGCTATATCTTCTTGGTTCTAGGTGAACCTAATTGTTACAATTAAGCATTCATTACTAAATGTTCCTTAACTGACAAATGATTTTGCGAAACTGAATTGATCGAAACGACTTGATCTGCATTTTCACTAAAGTAGTTGGTTTCCCAGTAGTTTTCTTTCTTCAACAAAATATTTCGGCTGCCTTAATTGCCAGCCTTCTTCAGTTGATCCGTTCTCACCAGTTTTACAAAACAAACTAATGCTTCATTATTTTAGGTTGTAAAACTAGCGAGGATGGACCAACTGAAGAAGGCTGCCGACAAAAGCAGTCGAAATATTTTGTTGGCGAAAGAAAACTACTGGAAAACTAGCTGTTTTAGTCAAAACGCAGATCAGGTAATAAGCGTTCATTAGCTGTTTTGGTGCTGATAACCACCTACGATAATTCTACAAATTATATACGTGTGGCCAGAGCTTCAAAAGTGCTTGGTTCTTGACTGCATAGAAATTGTGCAGTCCACATTTCTAGTCAATTGCAATGTATGCGCGACAACTAGAAGTGAGAGCCGCATAACTAATTTTGCTTTCCATAAATATGAATTGCGGTTTGATTCTCGCCAGTCAGTTTGCCGTCGTACTCTGATGATGATCATGGAAGGTCGAAATGCGTCAGTGTGTAGCGACTGGCGACAGTTTTTTATGTTGTTAGACGGCCGGTTAAATACAATGAGATTGGTGTTCACTTCAAGCTCGCAAACTTGATTTACAGAATTGTTATCATCACCCGCGCAATCAATTATTGTTTAATTGTATTGTGTGTGTGTGTGTGTGTGTGTGTGTGTGTATGTGTGTGGATAAAGCTATAAACAGCTAATGTTCGTGACTGCATAGAAATTGTGCAGTCCACATTTCTTGTCAATTGCAATGTATGCACAACCGCTAGAGGTGAGGGCCGCGTAGCTATTGATGTATTTCTAATAAATGTATTGCGATTTGATCCACACAAAACGGTTTGCCATGGTACTCTAATGGTTACTGTGAAAGGTCGATTACTGATAGTTTAACAGTTTTGTGCGACTGGTTAAATAAACTGTGATCTGAACATAAATAGAATCAGTTCGTTTCTGCGCAGTCAAGCACATATTCTCATGTATAATAATAATAATAATAATAATAATAATTATTATTATTATTATTATTATTCTCATTATTACACATTTGTAATTTTAATTGAGAAATAAATCATTTGCGAATTTATACATTTATTACAAGCCCCAAATATACAACACAGTTAAAAAAGGCAATTACCTTATCGCCATTACTCAACTCGACTGTATAATTTCTGGTAAATTATTCAGTCAGTGTTTTTTAAATCAAGGAAGATAAAGTTGGATCACACACACATAATACATGACAGACAGGAAGCGGGAAGCGTACGTGCTTTTCCCAACATGTACTTCTCCCTCTTCCTTTATTTCATGTATTATGTGTGTTTGATCCAACGTCATCCACCTATTTTAAAAAAGCTGCTATATAAAATATCAGATTTTACATGCGAATAGATTTCTGACGAAAAAATTGCCTTTGTTTCGTGCTTACTGGCGACTCATCAGTAGGAGCCGGTATTACGCCCTTTAACCACTATATATTTGGTAGAAGAATGTGGAATAATAGGACGGTACAATCTCCTAGACGAATGTGTAAACCTGTAATAGTGAAGCTAACATAATCTGAAGTCAACGACAATACGACTTCAATGCTAACTCACACTATATAATATATATACCGAGTCTGTAAAGGATACTAACACTATGGCTATTGTGTTAGTAACTGATACCTTTTTTGAAATCGATGAGTACCGGATACTAACACTATGGTTTCCGAGTCGGTACATGATACCAACCTGATGGATATAAATTTATGCTAAAGTTCACCCAAATTGAGAATTACAACAATTTCCGAACACCTGTTACTCCAGTTAAACCATACACTCTGGCCTTCATCGATATCAGTTATCACATTTCGCGGTAAGCATGACATCATTCAATTCAATATATTACAATTAAATACTGTTTGTTGCGAAGAACTAATATATATGCAAGTATGTATTAGGTTTTGCGAACCTAGTAACAAATTAGTTCAGTTGTGACCAGAAGGATAAACCAAAGGCAGCATGAACGGAAGTATAATCTCATGCACATTCGTTTCGTGCTTACTGGCGACTCATCAGTAGGAGCCGGTATTACGCCCTTTAACCACTATATATTTGCTAGAAGAATGTGGAATAATAGGACCGACTCGGAAACCATAGTGTTAGTATCCGGTACTCATCGATTTCAAAAAAGGTATCAGTTACTAACACAATAGCCATAGTGTTAGTATCCTTTACAGACTCGGTATATATATTATATAGTGTGAGTTAGCATTGAAGTCTTATTGTCGTTGACTTTAGATTATGTTAGCTTCACTATTACAGGTTTACACATTCGTCTAGGAGATTGTACCGTCCTATTATTCCACATTCTTCTACCAAATATATAGTGGTTAAAGGGCGTAATACCGGCTCCTACTGATGAGTCGCCAGTAAGCACGAAACGAATGTGCATGAGATTATACTTTCCGTTCATGCTGCCTTTGGTTTATCCTTCTGGTTACAACTGAACTAATTTGTTACTAGGTTCGCAAAACCTAATACATACTTGAAAAAATTGCCTTTTTTATTTGCATTGAACATGTATCTGCATTATTATAAATGTATACATCCACACATGATTTATTTTTCAATTCAAATTTGAAGCACATATCTGTTCACGTTCACTAACAAAATTCGCTAACGAGTCGAAAATACTTTAGTATTTTTTAAACGTAAATAAAGCTTACGTAACAAAAATACGAACGTGGATCTGAAGTATTCCTATTCTTGACAAACGTTTGGACCATATTCAGAAAGCAAATTTTATTAAGAATAAACGTAATCCGTGCACGGTTCTTATGCTTGAACATGCACATATCTATTAATATTTTAAGTGATTATGCAGCAGCGAATCATCAGTTCTTATGTATTGATATGTTGTTGAGCTATCCATCTATTCAGAATCATTTTCCTAAATATTTTTCAAAATATGCTTGTGTATATAAGTTATTTTATACGTCTATACATATTTATGTATATATATATATATATATATATATATATATATATATATATATATATATATACGTGTATGTGTATCTGTGTGTGTGTTTATATGTGCGTGTTTGACCTGAATTCAGCCATATTACCTATAGTTTTTACGATGATTTTTTTTATATTCTGCACTTTCCTGAAATATTTTAATTAATAATTTTGTCCAGCTGCAAGCATAATTTTTGTCATTGCTTCAATCCGCGTTTACCTTTCCTTTACGATTCAAGGGTTTTATCTGTTAATTTTTGTCTCTGCCCATTGGCAATAGTCGCTTCTTTTTGAGCAATTTTCGGGTATTTATTCAATGTTGCCACTATTAATTGGCAACCTATGGTTCATTTAAAGTCCACAAACAACTCTGAACTTCGTGATTATATGGCCGTAAATCATCAGTCGAGCATGCAATGAATGCATTCAGTGTTAGTCTAAATTCTCCTAACTGGGATGGGAACAGTATTGTTCGAAAACACTTAACCGATTCTCTGTACTCTGAAATGCTATCGCGCTATTAAATATTTTAACGCCTTTTCCAAGACTTGCCTTGATTGCATGTATTTCTTTTTGATTAATACTACACAAGTTTTGGCCTCAGCTGAAAATGAACACGAATCAGTTTTCCTAACTATGGAAGCATACGCTTTTTACAGGGCATAGACATCTAAAAAGACTCCCTATTCCGATTGCCCAGCGCCAACTTGTTGTAAGATGTCAGTGGTGTAGGTTATGAAGTGGAAAAACCAATTGAATCTACTTTCACCGTATAGTACCTGGTCGTCCGCCAAAATTGGTTTCACGTGCTCATCCCATTTCGTGGTTTTAATCTTTGCGCAGTATATCACAGCACAAGAAAGTTTATTTTTGGATGTCGCCTAGTCGTGTTGTCGTCTTGGCCTGGATATCCTCTTTAGGTGCATTGCTTAGAGGTGTATTAGAATGGAGGATAAACTGCTCTCCTCATAAATCATTGCTTGTTCTTAATTAACATGTTTTACCTTTTTATGCAGCAGAAAAGCACAATATTTCCATTGCTGATGCGAATTTGTTTACAATGATTGTGATAGGTGCCCGATGTTTGATCCCGGAATTTCCCGCCCTCCCCCACTTTGCCGCTAAACAATGCAAACTTGGAATTATAAAGTGAATAGTTGAAGGTTGGTCTGTAGCTAATAACGCAAACATCCACAGGTTAAATAGCCTAACTGCGACACCTTTCAGCTGTAATATCCTGGTATGTTGGCTAAAAAAACTATCGTCGATCTCAATTATTGACAGTTAAGGGTTATTTCGTCGCGTCTCTACGTGTAACTGATGGTGCTCTTTACCTCATTGTTCGGATGCCATTGCCGTGGTCGTTAGAATATCGCAAGATTGTTGTAAAATTTCATTAGACCTAGGTTCACTGTTACTATTTCTCCACACTATTGAAAGCAGAAAACAAATTTATGCGCGAATTAAACTGTTAATTGACTGTTTGTTCACGCATGTTTTCACGTGTGTTTGCTAAGCTTTATAACGATGCACGAGCATTTTTGGTAATCTGTATATAATTTTGGTTTTAATTGTTTATGTATGCTGTAAGTAAGTCGCATAGCTTCATCTCTACATAGTTTAGTTAAATGTTTCATAAATTAACAAATGCAATTCTGTCAGACAAAAAATTTGCGTAAAGAAGGCATTTTAATGATTTTGTTTTGCGATGAGTTGTCGATGCAAATTCATGATTTCAGAAGGAGTTATCGAGAAAAGTACGTGCACGTATTCTTACAAACGCACGCACGTACGCACGCACGCACGCACGCACGCATACGTCTGGTGTTAGCACTACAGAAGATTTCAATTTACTCGTCTTACACGGAGCATAAAGGCAACAAAATCAATAATTTAAAAAATAGGCGAATAAAAGAAAGCACAACACAAAGTTGCATTACGTATTCAAAACAAGACAAGAGCGATCAACTTTAATGCTGCGTAATGTAAATGGTACTCTTCGCCAACCTGTAAAAGGCAAAATGTCGTTTATGAAAACGTATAGACAAACAGAGATCAAATATTATAAAGTCGTTGGGGAAAAATATTGAAATGTATGATTCGGTCATTTAATAAATAATATTCACTTCATCCTGGCAGGTCTCGTTTAAATGCACCACAACAATATTTTATAACGCACGTCCTTTGGATGTGATTTAAATGCTCAATTACATTAAGCACGATTTTTGATATTTTGGAAACCTCTCGAAACAATTTATGTCTAGGCTAAATGGTGCTCTTTGCCAATCTGTAAAAGGCTAAATATTGTTTGTGTAAACGTCTAGACAAACAGAGATCAAATATTATAAAGTCGTTGAGGGAAAAATATTGAAATGTATGATTCGGTCATTTAATAAGTAATATTCACTTCATCCCGGCAGGTCTCGTTTAAATACACCACAACAATATTTTATAACGCACGTCCTTTGGATGTGATTTAAATGCTCAATTACATTAAGCACGATTTTTAATATTTTGGAAACCTCTCGAAACAATTTATGTCTAGGCTAAATGGTGCTCTTTGCCAATCTGTAAAAGGCAAAATATTGTTTGTGTAAACGTCTAGACAACAAAGATCAAATATTATAACATCGTTGAGGGAAAAATATTGAAATGTATGATTCGGTCATTTAATAAGTAATATTTACTTCATCACGGCAGGTCTCGTTTAAATGCACGACAACAATATTTTATAACACACGTCCTTCGGATATGATTTAAATGCCCAATTACATTGAAGACATTTTTTATGTTCTGGAAACCTCTCAAATCAATTTATGACTATGCGCAGAGAATACTAGTTTATTTGAGAATATAGAAGTATAAATTTTCATAGTTCAAATATGGAACTACAACAACTTGTTACGAAACGTCACGTTTAGAATAGTCACAGTAGTTATAATAATTATTTTTGTATAAATTATAAAATATATATATATATATATATATATATATATATATATAGTGTGTGTGTGTGTGTGTGTGTGTGTGAATTGATATGCCTTGTTCTGTAGCGAACAAGGTCTACTCGAACTACGTGTAGCATATTTGTATACTCAGGTGACGATATGCATCCAATGCCGATCAGCACTAACACCATCTATTTCCTGTGGCTAGTTCAGTTAAAATTTGCATTCAATCTGGGCAGGATTTTGCAAATTTCCATTTACGAGGTCACAATAAAAAACAACGAGCATGTAGCCTAAACGAACGTTGTTTGCGCGGGTGGTTTTAGTAGCTATTTAAATCAATGTTGCCAACTTTTTGTAAACTGTAGTTCCATTGTATACATACAGTTGCCAGTATATAATTTTAGATTGTGTGTAGTGTGCGGCACAGTGGCTCAGTAATTAAAGCACCAGATTCAGAAGCAGACGTGCCCAGGTTCGAGCCCTGTCCACGGCAATTTTTACAGTACTTGAGGATTTCCAAATAAGGACAAAACTAGTCTACTCGATTAATTGCCTTCTGTACACTATACAATTATTAGTTTATACTGCCATATGTAAGTACCTAATGGGTCAGGTGCTTATGTCAAGATCGCAACCTTGATTACAGTAAATGTTATCAACGCCCACGCAACCAATGTTTGTTTAAATCATCCCCATGCCGTGACAATAATACCTTTAACTACTATAATCAAGGTTGCGATCTTGATATAAACACCTGACCCATTTAATATTTAAATTTGTCAGTATATACTAAGATTTGTATGGTGTAGAAAAGGCAATTCATCTAGTAGACCGGTTTCGTCCTTATTGGGAACTCATCACGCGGAGATGGCTCAGTAAATTCTGGCCAGTACATGATGTGTTACCAATAAGAACGAAACCGGTCTACTGGATGAATTGCCTTTTCTACACCATACAATTCTTAGTATATACTGACAAATGTATCTACATAATGGGTCAGATGTTTATATCAAGATTGCACCTTTGATTTAAATAAATTGGCATGTATTTTTTACCAGTCTAACATAAGTTTAGTGTGGACGACCTATTAAAGGTTGTTGTCTACTATTTTAATGCGTTCACTTACTCACCCATTTGAGTGGTAAACCAATCAATTATTAATATGTGCATTAATAATTTTTTCTTTTATCATATAAATGATTATTTATTTCCTGCATTCCTCCATCTACTTGTTGAAGTTTTAATTCTCGCTTTCATCTATTGTTATGTATTCATCTTTGATGCATCTTTATTGAGGTTTTTACTTTAATTATATTTTCCTTCATGAAATACATTATTTTCTATTTATATTTTTGGTAACCTTCGTTTTAAGTATATCTCTTTCCTGAGACCGCCCTTCTTGTTCAACTAAATATTTTTTATTTTTGGTTATCTAATTTTCCAATATCTGTAGTTTTGCCTCACAAAAATATGTTGCAACAGTTTTCGTAAAAGTGTTTACAAATCTGTTTATATGCTTTGAATCAAGTTTGCGAGCTTTAAATAATCTGCGTGCAAACGAAGATCAAATATTATAACAACTTTGATGGAAAAACATTGAAATGTATTATTCGGCCATTTTATAAGTAATATTCACTTCATCACGTACCGCGTGCAACTGGCTGTAGTTTTGTTATGTTGTTTGACGACTGGTTAAATACATTTGGATTGGTGTTTACTTCAAGTTCGCAAACTTTATTTAAAGAATTGTTACCACCATCCGCACAATCAATTCTTGTTTAATCTGTTAATATGCTCGTCTTGTTTTCATTTCGCAATTTAAACCAAATTAAGTCAAGCGTTGTGTTTATTTTGCTTGTTGAAAGCCTAAAGAGAAGGTTATTTTAGTAATTTATTGAAAAATTCTGAAAGAAGTATGTGTATTGTAAAGAAAATCTGGCCTTCACGCACATGATGTATAAAAAACGAATAAAAAATTCACCAATATTGAAAACGTTGAAAGAATTATTTCTTCTGTCTGGTTAATGTATCACAAAACTAACATTTTATGGTTCTTTATTTCATCTGTTCTTACTTAGAGCCTCCACTCATGGGCAGAATGAAGTGTATCTCTTTCGACGATTAGCTTAATGCCTCTGCAATCACTTACCAGAAACCGGGTAGTCTTACCTTTTGAGTCTTGCAGGGTAATTAAATTAAAGCTGGCTATGAAAGGCAATACTGAATTTGGAACCCTGAGATGGAAATATCATTAGTCCACTAATGCTGCGAAATCACGGGAGGGTTAAATACGGGACTGACTAAAGCTTCCAAGATAAAGTGATCTGGTCATAATGTGTAGGACTGTAGGCGACCTTGTTCATATGAACGAATTTCAGATAAAATTAATTGAAAGGCGACTAAAAAGGCTACACTATATGCATTGGTGCAGAACTCACGCCAACATACCAGTCATTTGATAATATTGAACTAACTAAGAGGTTCTCGGATGTGGATGGGCTGTGGGCATCTGCCGATAAAGAGGATCTTGAGAGAAGCATAATTAATTCTGCCTCGGTGGCACTGACCCTTTAAAAACCTATTGCATGGAAGATCTAGATCTCCAATTATATACGCATTTATAGATATCTTTATATATATTTTTTTTATAAAATTGATAAATATTGAAAATAATGAAAGAAGTATTTCTTCGGTCTGGTTAATGTATCACAAGACTAACATTTTATGGTTCTTTATTTCATCTGTTCTTACTTAGAGCCTCCACTCATGGGCAGAATGAAGTGTATCTCTTTCGACGATTAGCTTAATGCCTCTGCAATCACTTACCAGAAACCGGGTATTCTTACCTATTGAGTCTTGCAAGGTAGTTTTTCTGGGACTTAGTTGTAATGATATTTCGTTCTCCGATCATCCAAAACTGTTACTGTCATAGTTAAGCAAAACAACCACCTTAAATTTCTTTTAAATATGTTTAACGACATAATACAACGCTTTTTGAGTAAACCATTTATAATTTTTTTAAACATGTGAAATTTTACAGTTAAATACTGTTTGTTGCGAAGAACTAATATATATGCCAGTATGTATTAGGTTTTGCGAACCTAGTAACAAATTAGTTCACTTGTGACCAGAAGGATAAACCAAAGACAGCATGAACGGAAAGTATAATCTCATGCACATTCGTTTCGTGCTTACTGGCGACTCATCAGTAGGAGCCGGTATTACGCTCTTAACCACTATATATTTGGTGAGAATGTGGAATAATAGGACAGGTACAATCTCCTAGACGATTTGTAAACCTGTAATAGTGAAGCTAACATAATCTGAAGTCAACGACAATATGACTTCAATGCTAACTCACACTATATAATATATATACTGAGTCTGTAAAGGATACTAACACTATGGCCATTGTGTTAGTAACTGATACCTTTTTTGAAATCGATGAGTACCGGATACTAACACTATGGTTTCCGAGTCGGTCCTATTATTACACATTCTTCTAGCAAATATATAGTGGTTAAAGGGCGTAATACCGGCTCCTACTGATGAGTCGCCAGTAAGCACGAAACGAATGTGCATGAGATTATACTTTCCGTTCATGCTGCCTTTGGTTTATCCTTCTGGTCACAAGTGAACTAATTTGTTACTAGGTTCGCAAAACCTAATACATACTTGCATGTGAAATTTTGTTTCGGAACATGAATACGATGCAATCTAACGCGTTTTGGTATACATTTATTTTTCGATAGAATCCTTTTTTAACAAAAAAGAAGCTTTGAAGTTTGGCTTTTCTCATTAAGGCCATGTTTCAATTGCACTCGGATTGGTTTTTATTACCGTTTATGATTTGTTCATTTCTTGGCGTTTAAGTTGTTTTAGGTAACACATCGACCCAGATATTTCCTCACTTAGCTGTTGCATTATACAGTCAGACATTGCAGTTAAGCGATTCCGATGTTTGGTGATGTAGATGGACGATTTCCAATCACTTTTGTGGTATCATTTATGCCATATAAGACCAAGTAAAGTAACATATTTTTTAAGTTTGTATTAGGAGTACATTTTTACTGTTTGGTGAGAGCAGTTAATCCGTCAGTGTGCATTTTTCTGCTAATCCTCACCTTGACGTCGCAATAGTCTATTTAGCGGTTCTGCTTCTATGGCATGTATATGTTATTATAGTTGTGAAATCTTCGATCGATTGCAAGAATATGTCACATTTCTTGCTAATAGTTATCCAAACCAGGTGACCAATATAGGTTTATTCAGGTGAAATAATCAATAAGTGTTATAGTTTATTATTTTAAGTTTAGTTTGCTTTTATCAGATCGGCGAATTTTGTTGTAAGTGCATCCGAATCTATCATGCTTATAGAATAATAATCAATTCTGTTTAAGTGTGCCATTGCATAGTTTTCTAAAACGACTTAATACGCCCATGTCTATCAGAAACGATCATTAGAACGAATTGCGATTCTGCAAAAGGATTTTGATTCGCTTATCAATTAAATTGGATTGAAAAAAACACTGTTTGTCCGTTCATTATGCATTGAAAATCATTCGTTTATATACACGCAATGATAGAACTTCTTAACAAAGTTTTTTCGCACAATATACGTGAAAACGAGTGCAATTTCGCGCAAAATTAAAAAACCCGCAAATATATATATATATATATATATATATATATATATATATATATATATATATATATAACGTCTAAATCAAGATCAGCTTAGGCCAGCGCCTTAGCGAGTTCTATTTAAATTTTCAATCTTGGAAAAACGGAATTATGGGGAACTAAATGAAGCGATGAGATATGCCTTTTTTCAAAAAATGTAATAATTTATAATTCTTTGACAATATTATATTAAATGCGCCAGACACATAGAACAAACTTTATCTACAGTAAGGCTCCTTAATCATTAGCTGCCCACAAGACGGCATGGAGTCACCGTGCTTGCTGACATGATTTATTTATAGAAATCATGAGCATAATTTCATATACGAGTTTTACACGAATCCTAGAATAAGAGAGCATTACTTACCTAGTAAATGAGTAAAGTTTGTTCTATTAAACGAATAACATACTTCGGCTATATTTGTTGGTCCACTAAGGTGTCAGGTGAGCAGCCTGATTAATTAGCCGCATAGTAATAGACTGTTTTGAAATTGCTGCTTTGAATTGAACATTTATATAAGTAAACGATCATTGGTTGCGCAGGCGGTGATAAAATTTACTTTAATCAGGGTTGCGATCTTGATATAAACACCTGGCTCATTATACACGTACATTTTTTTAGAGCAATGTGATGAGTTCCCAATAAGTACGTAACCGGTCTACTGAATAAATTGTTTTTTCTTCACTACACGATGCCTAGTGTATGTGCATAATGGGTAAGGTGTTTGTATAAAAAATCGCAACCTTGATTAAAATAATAAAGTAGAAATAGCTTTTTACATGTATGCATACATTTTGGAAGGTCGGAGCTGATCATGGTTTTGATAGTTTGTACACAATTATTGTTCATTTGGCTATAATGATGCGACTTTCGGTTATTATGGCTTATCAGATTAGGCAGAAAATTGGCGAATTATCAGGACAACCCCGTCCGAGTATTGATAAGCGTTGGGCAAATCAGTGTTCTTTCACAACGCACACATAACTAGGATTAGTCTTTCATATCTGTGCGACAGTGAAACAAATTTATTTCACTGATCTAATACAGTTTCGTATACTTGTGGTGATATTTGCGTGCATAAATTCTCTAGCACTCGAGACGGAACTCTGCTGTTGATGGGATGGTTTATGTGCATTTGTAACACGTTTGACTAAACTAATGATGCGTCAACGCTGGTCGAGTTCGTCTTACCAGGCACAAACAGAAAATAGTTTTCACGTCTTTGCAATACAATTGCATTGCAGATTAACATGGACGCCTGTTTGGAGTCATACATAATCTCATCTAGCTAACAGCTTTACTTGAGGTAACATCAAAATGTTAGTGTAAATGCAACTGTTTAAAAAAACTGACTAAGTTAGTTTACAAGATGTTTACTCTAAGAGTGTCGTAATGCGGTATAACGAATTGAGCAATAACTGCAAAAATACTTGTCTAATTTTTTTCATAAAAATAATACGGCAAATATAAAACCTTGCTAGACACATCGTGGAATATGTGATTTTGAAGAAATCCGTCACGGGGCTTACTTCTTCCATTTACTGATGCATAGTTCTTAGTTTACATTTGTCCATTTGTTGTGCTTCCTTCGGATAATTTTGAAAAATCGGATTCTTCATAGTACCCTTTCCACGTACGAAGAGAGACATTTTATCGGATACAAGAACGGTTTCTTTCTCATATTCTGCTCAAATATCTACGAATGAACATCTCTTTATGTTTAAATAGAAATACCAAATAAAATAGAAAAATGTAAACATGGAGAGAATGTGAAATAAGGGAACAACCAATCAATTGCGTGCGTCGCCTCCAGTTCAAGCTTAATGCCCGAACATGCTTCTTCTGCATGCATAAATCCGGCTGCAATTTGTTTATCCATGAAGCTTCGTATGTGGCTACTCCCTTTTGTTATAGCATTTAGTAAATATTTTAAGTGCTACGCCTGGAGAATATACGTGTGAGGTTTGAACAATTTGTTGCGTAATTGTAGACGTGTATTCACCATTTGATTTGAAACAGGTGTTTATGTTGCAATGTTCTCTCATTCGAGAAATTAACCGTCTGGTCGATCGGCCTACATAAATTGATCGACAACTTGCACATGTATATTGGTAAATAATATTTATGTCGATATTAATGGCTGTTTCTCTTTGATTGCTGAAAACGGTAAGTGTGTTACCCTAAATAACACTCGTAATTTAGCTAAATTAAATGTAAGTGTTAAAGCCGCTTCAACTTTCTTTTGTGATATTCATGAAACTGCATCTGCCTTAAATAGGATGTTCATGTAGACTGCTTTCTTTCTGGTCAGAAATACAACTGTTTCTGTTGACTTCCCTTTTTAATAATTGATTGGCTAGGATAGCCATTTGACATTAAATCGTTTATTGAATTAGTATATTCATTATCTTTTGAATATGGGCTAACCAAACTGGCGATTCTTGAAAATTAGCCTTAAAATGTTGATAATTTACATTGAAACGCCACAAAAAATACTGTAATGCGAATACTATTCAAACCAGGTTGATGTATGGTAAATTTTTCTATTTAATTTAGAATTAGTATCTTTCTTTAGTAGTACATCTAAGAAAGACAGACAATTATCTTTCTCGCGCTCTGACCTGAAACTGATATTCTTATGTGCGTTTTTGAAACTTTGAAGTAATGTTAATGTCGACATGCCGTTAATGTCAATACCAATTATTATATAACAATATGCATGCGCAAATTTTCGATTAAATTACGTAGACAAGTTGTGTTTTACTCCTGTGCGTATTGTGTCAACACTGAAGATGAGACTGGAAATAACGTCTCGAAATATATGTCAAAGATCAATGGCGGATCTTGATCCTAAAGCGCTTTCAGACAATCAGCTAATTGAAGGCTTAAAGGAGAAGGGACAAGTGAGAACCCATCAACTGAGGCCAAAAATAACATCATCTGAAAAGACAAAAGGTTCAAGATTTTGCCGACCTATGAGTGCTAACAATTGTCCCGCACAAGAAAAATGCGGTCAAATCCGAGACAATTATCTTTCTCGCGCTCTGACCTGAAACTGATATTCTTATGTGCGTTTTTGAAACTTTGAAGTAATGTTAATGTCGACATGCCGTTAATGTCAATACCAATTATTATATAACAATATGCATGCGCAAATTTTCGATTAAATTACGTAGACCAATCGACCAGATGGTTAATTGCTCGAATGAGAAATTATCGCAACGCCAGTTTAAAACCAAATGGTGAATACACCTCTGCAATTGCGCAACACATCGTCGAAATTTCACACGTATGTTCTCCAGACGTATCATTTAAGATAATTACAAAATGCAAAAAGTGTAAGGAGTAAGCCACATACGAAGCTTTACGGTTAAACAAATTGCAGCTGGATTTATTCAAGCACAAGAAGCAAGTTCGGGCATTGAACTTGATCTTGATTTATAGTTCTTTTACTTAACACTCGCACTATGTTTACAATTTTCTGTTCTGTTTAGCCTTTCAATTAATATATAAAGAGATGTTCATTTGTAGATACTTGAGAAGAATATAAGAAAGTGACGGTTCTTGTATCTGATAAAATTTCTTTCTTTTTGCACATGGAAATGATACTAGGAATTTTATTAAGATTCGCATTCCAAAAGAATTTTCTCATTTTTTCAGTCCAGTTTATGCTGCGAATATTTTCTTAGTAAAATAAAACAAAGCAATAAATTAACATTTTAAATATGAAATTTGTAATTGTAACTTTTCATGGATTTATATGTTAAAGCGATTGAAATATCTACCTCCAAAATCATTATCCTAGTCATTCTCGCCATCATCATCAGCAAAAAAACCATGAGCAGCACCATCTTCATCATGATCAATATCATTAAAATCATCATCATCATCACACTCATCATCATTATCTTAATAAAAAACAAAATCATCAGAATCATTATTATCGTCTTCATCATAATCACCACATCTATCAACAACAAAACCATTATATCATCATCACCACCATCATCATCATCATCATCATCATCATCATCATCTTTATCAGCATTCCATTTGCTGCCACCATTATCATCCTAAACATCATCTTTCTCAACATAAACTACCATAGATAGTTTTATTTTTTATACTTCATTACTGCATAACCATGACATGTATAGTTATTTGTAGGCTGCAAATCATTACTAGATCGTCGCTTACTCAGTGGGTAACCTAGAGACGCTTATCTCAGAATTAGAAACCTTCTAAGAATGACGGTTTATTAATATGAGACAAGCATTAATGTCGCGGGTGGTGATGAAAATACTTGATATAAAGTTTCTCAACTTTGGATTAACGCTACTCCAATTTTATTTAACCAGCGACGAAAGTATTATCGGAACACGAAGGCAAACAAATTAACGAGAATCAAACCGCAACGCATATATAAGGTATCTAGTGTCGGTGATGCGGTTTTCACATATATCGTATTTGATTGGAATAATCGGCTGCACAGTTTACAAGCTGTTGCAAAATATAGTTGCAATATTTCGCCATATATATATATATATATATAGGTAATACAATTAAATAATCATTGATTGCGTGGGTGCTGATAGAATGATTTAAACCATGTTTTCGCACTTAAACCAGTCACACAGCACAGCAGAACTTCGGCCAATCTCACATTCCGCAGCATTTCGATATTTAATGGTCATCATTAGATCACGGCGGCAAACTGATATTTGTTAAGAATTGTCGTCTAACCTCACTAATGATACAAAATAACTATTCTAACATGAGAAGCTCATTTCTTAATTAGCATCCACGACAAATAGTCACCAGTTTATTGCATAAACTGTCATCTTGGATAAAAGAAAGAGGTAAAATCATGAACTATTGAGATATCATATATAAATGAATACTTTCTGTGTGAGACTTTTCAATTATTTTCCTCGGATTTTCATATGCACATATTCCATTTAAAGAAATGCTAATCTCAATTCAAATATGATGAAACTCAAAACTGGCATTAGTCGCAAAGTGCACCATGTAACTGGTGCTTATGAAATTTCTGTAACCTTTGTTTTTCAATTTAGTCCGATCGATAAATAAATTGAAATTGAAATTTATAAAATCGAATTTTCGATATGATAGTATTTTTTTCATGTTTTTTTTGCATTTCTTATTGATAAAGCAACCGAATGAAAAGGGCTCATTAACACAAGGAGATGTACAGTTACCTCATATCAGCTGCCGATTAGTGAGTGACACGCATAAAATGAAAGAGGATCTTACTATGCTCTGTGAAAATGGAAAAATTGATGAAAACTTTTTCCGAGCGAGGCCTTGGCTAGCTGTCGTAAAAGTGCACTCTCTGCTCACTTCTTGGCAGTTGGTGAAAAATACAAGTTCTTGGGGAGTTGAGACGCAAACCAGCCAAAAGACATCGGCTGAGTCGTCGGTTCTGTCTAAACAGCTCCTTATGAATTGCTTAAAACAGTTTCTTACGGCCTGTTCTGATCTTAAATCGGCTGACCTCCAGGGCGAGTTTGCCGCATTCCACTGGCCCGTTGCAGATTTCAATGAAACGGCTTGGACTCGACTTGGCTGTCCGCTTGGTTGGGAGGAGTTGACGTTGCTCTTCGATCCTATACGTCAGATCGAATTCGTGAAAATTGTAACTAGCATTTATACCACGGTTTATTTGTTTATCTGCTTTGACTATCACAAGTTTCCGCAAGGTTTAATTTTGCAATAATTTTGACGATAAAATTCCAGTTTCTCGCACGAAGCTATCCTTCCTTGTTGCACGTGCATTTGGCAGGAGCCTGACTCTTGTCGATGGTGTGATTATTTATATCAATTTATGGATCATTGGGCTATGGTGTTGGCGCTAAAACTCAGTTAGAATTTCCTATAGCATGCAGGCCAATGAAGAGAAGTCATAGTTTTAAGTTTTTTGTCAGTTATTCCTTCAAGTGGACTATATATACATAAAATTATGCCCGAAGTTCCAACAGGCCTTCCCGATCTTTAATTATGACACAAGTGCCAAATGGGATCCACTTGGATGAAAGACTTCCCAAAAAGCTAATGTAGGTATATAGTTGAAATTTGCATTCCATGTGTTGCTCAAGAGGTGTATTGAATAAGTTACAGGACCCTGAAGTGAATGCCCACGTGTTAAAATCCCGGGCGTGCAAATTCTTTCATGTGCTTGCTGGATGCTCTTATTGAAGACGAAACCGGTCTACTTGATGAATTGGGTTGCAATCTTATTCTATGCTTCGTTTATATTAAAAAAATAAATACAACCAAATCCTGCGGTTCTACTTTAATTCAGTATATATATATATATATATATATATATATAATGTCCATTACCTTCGCATATTACACAGTATAGTTCTAATTCGGAAGAAAAAACACATTAACAACAAAGTGGATAATGGCCATTTATTTCGAGAATACTAAACTTGGCTCTACAGTCTTTCATTTATATACATTCTGGGTTTTCATTCGAATACGTGGCAACAAATATGACACCTTTTCTATTTCTGGCTTTGGCTGATTGGTAAGTGTGTATGCTTTTGTCTGTGTGTTTGCCTGTTTGCATGTAAAGGTCCTTCTTACTGTATTGCAAAGTGATGCCTGAGATCTGGTCATTATTGTATTGATGGCTTGAGAATTAACCATCTGTACGGATTGTTCGCTGTACTAATGCTGTTTTGAATATTTAGGCCAGGTGCTTGTTGTTTTATATAAAGGGCTTCATAAATAAATAATAATTTTTCTGATTTTGCTTTATGTAGAATTGAGAAATTGGTCGAATTGACTGGGTGCCCTGTTTCCAATATATGATTGGAAATAGCTGATTTTCCTGACGGTGCCAAGCCTTTGTTAATCAATTTCTGCGGCAAATGTTGCTGGATTCTGTTTATAAATTTCTTCTCTGTACGTCCAATATATATTCTACCGCACATACATGAGAATTTGTAGACTATTAATGAGGTTGGATGCCAAAGATCAATTACCAATTCTCTCCAAATCATTCATAGTCTACAAATTCTCATATATAGGCGGTAGCACATATATCGGACGTACGAAGAAGCAATTTATAAACAGAATCCAGCAACATTTGCCACAGAGATTGATTAACAAAGGCTTGGCACTGTCAGGAAAATCAGCTATTTCCGATCATATATTATAAACGAGGCACCCAGTTAATTCGACCAATTTCTCAATTTTACATAAAGGAAAATCAGATAAATTATTATTTATTTATGAAGCACTTTATATAAAGCAACGAACACCTGGCCTAAATATTCAAAAGTTTCATCAACATGATATTCTAATCGATTGGCCATGAATAACAAAATTCAACAACAATTTACTAGTATCCAGGCCATACCGAACAGGCCCTGGCAACAAACTGAAGAGGAAAAAAACAGATGGACATAGGATGACAAAAATTTCCAAACAATATGAGTTTTCAGTACTGCTATCCGCACTTGCGCCGTTACCAAATGAAGAACACAAATTTGCGCAAAAAGGCGAAACGAAAGACTACACTTTGAAAATAGCACTCGTACACGTAACAGCGAACTATTCTAACAGATGGTTAACATTCAAGCCATCAATACAATAATGACCAGATCTCAGAAATCACTTTGAAATACAGTGAGATAGACCTATACATGCAAACAGGCTAACAAACACACAAACGCATACACACTTCCAAATCAGCCAAAGAAAGAAATAGAAAACCGAGTCATATTTGTTACCACCCACATATACAAATGAAAACCCAGGGTGTATATAAAAGAAAGATTGTAAGGTGAAGTCAAGTACGCTCGAAATAAATGGCCATTATCAACTTTGTTATTAATGTGTTTTTTCTTCCTAATTAGAAATATATGGTGTAATATATATATATATATTTTAAAATATATATTTATATATATATATATATATATATATATCCGATTTTACTACAGTATTTCCGGCATTAGATGCATATATATTTCTTTTAGTACTGAAAATAAATATAGAAAGTTAACAAAATAAAATCCATAAATAAATTCGCAATATTGCTACTCTAAGGAAATTAGCCTTAACGCTGAGCCACGGGGCTTCAATTCTTCCTACATTTTGTTGATTTTACCAGTGGAATTTGGCCGGATCGCACTATATTGTGATTTATGCTTGTTTCACTTATCGAACACTTTTCTGAATAGCCATCTTGATCTGTAGTTTTTCGGCAGATGTCATGAATATGATAAAATGTTAGCACAGCTATAGTTGAGGGGCAATATATAGTTGAACGCGGCACTACCCTAAGAGATGGCTAACGAGGCTATTCCTGTAGATGGCAGGGCTCACGAAGGAAGTAGGCAGCGCTCTCGTTACCAGCCATTATTCTTTGCGATACCAATATATCACGTCATGCAGTATCCTGACTTCTCTTGAATGAGGATAACAACTAACAGAAAACAGGGTCTTTTGAAGTAGTCTGATCAATTATACATCGTAAACACAAGATATTCTAGAACACTTTGCTTAGGAGACCTAGAACTACGGTCATGTATTTTTAGTAACGTGCATTACTTTTTGTTGTTCTACTTCGAAAACTTAGCCACGCATTGAACTTCAAGCGTTGAGTCTCATCTGTCCGCGATGCACACTGGACACCATGTTGTCAAGTTGGTTAAAAGATGACGGCCGCGAAAGTAATGATGTTCTCCATAAGAAAGTCTGCACAACTTTGTGTCCATCTGGTGAATCAAATGACATGTTTCATCCTAGTAGCGCATTCATGACACTCGCCAGCCTCCTAGATTCATGCTCAACTCAACAGGATAGTGACAAATTGGCGAACGGTGCTATTGATTCTGCAGGATCGATGGAGCCTCTACTAATGTACAGCATTAGACTGGCTGTTCTCTTGTCGTTGGACAACGCCTTGCATCAGCTGGTTCACGAACTGTCAGACGTCAATAATGCGGTAAATTGATTATGATTTAGTTGACCTTATTAATGCGCATTTTAACAAGAAGAAAGAGAAAGAGAGAGAGAGGGAGAACGTGACAAAGCAGACACGAGGGTTACAAGCCACAGTAGATTGTTTGTGCATTTAATTATACGATAGGATTGCATCAGTTTTAAACCGGCCTACTAAAACAAATCTCATTGTTGCGTTGACAAAGTTAAAACGCGACAAAAATTACTCGCATTGGATGTTTGTGTTAATCATTTTTCTTAATTAATTTACTAAACTAAATTTTTTTCAACAGAAAATGGAGCAAAATGCGCGTAAAAGCAAATAAAAATGCTTAGTCATTTTTTAAAATTGGTATGTGTTGTTTTTATTATGTTATTCTTATAGAAGAATAAGAAAACAGTCTACGGACTTAATCTGGACCCGGCAAATATTCTTCTTGTGATGAGCTCCAATAACTGGCTGGTGCTATTCCACTGCAATGAGCAACAAATAACCTACGACTCCGACTCGGCAGCCTTTGCTCGTCATCTCAAGTATGTGCAGTTAGTCCTCTACTTTTTGTGGTTTTCGGCAGTCTTGAATGTGGTTTATTGTTTATTTATTTACAGTAAACCCTCTTTTATCGCAGTAGATAGGTTCCAAGACCAGCGGCTATAGCTGAAATTTCGCAAAGTAGGGACATCATATATTCAGTACTTATTTAATATGTATTCAGACTTTTAAACCCCTCCATTTACGTACTGCTAACAAACCACCCTTTTACAGAACACAGGCAAAAATATTTAAATGTTAGAATATTAGATAGATTCAAGGAACTATCCTTTTTAATAACCTTGGGGATAAGTAGATTCATTTCGTAACAAATATTGTTTTAAATGTTAGAATATATTAGTAAAATATATTGTTACTCTACACACCAAAATAGAAGTTGAAAGAAAATTTGAATGATGATGGTGATAAATTCGCTGTGCAGTAGTATATGTACATGTTTTATACTATTTTATGCTTGCGTTGCTGTTCGTAGACTAGGAAATACTATTTATTCTTAATGTTTTAATGGAATTAATGAATTTTTTTGGGTATTCATAAGTTGAAACTATTTTCGACATTACCGGGAAGTCCGTGATATATTTTCTGGTCTTCTCATAAAGTATAATGAAAAAATCCGCAGTCATGAATCCGCAACAATCTATTCGCCAAGTATAGTGTTCACTGTATTCATTTTTTCTTTATCTGCCTAATTAACGTTGTATTGTTTAAAGTACCCGCGTTTTTCCTTTCAATTTCGTACCATTGGGCCTATTCTGATTCATAAGAACGTCAACACTTCAACGACTTTTATTGACTTCTTCAGTGCCACTTTCGTTACATATATATATATATATATATATATATATATATATATATATATATATATATATATATATATATGTAGTTCCGTCTAAATTTAGCTTATACGATTCGCTTCAACGCAATTATTTCAAAGTTTATTTTATCGTACTTTCTATGGGAAGGGGAATATATATATATATGCCCCTTTCCATAGAAAGTATGATAAAATACACTTTGAAATAATTGCGTTGAAGCGAATCGTATAAGCTATATTTGGATGGCATTTTATAAATTTAGTCAATTTCAGAATAAAATGAGGGGTTTCATGAAACAAAGTGAGATACTGATATATGACACATTAATAGATCATCAGCCTGGTGAACATTTCAAGTCCGAACCTTTGAAATTTTTTCTTTATTTATTCAATTAAGCAATCATAGATAGCACAAGAGGCGATAGGAATTATTTAATTAGCTTTTCTAGACGTGAGGTAAACAACAATCTCTAGTTTACAAGGTTGTAGAACGCAGCGAAACGATCGTCAGAGTCAGTCGTAGTGAAGCGCTTGGAGCGTCCGTGGTGATCATCAAACCACGATGGCAAATCAAATCGCAATGTATATAATGTATTGTAATTAGAAATCCGGCTGGAATGTATGTTGCACAACTTATGTACAGTTACGAACATTATGATTTGGCAATTTTCGTCAAATTTATATGATCTGTTCAATGAAGCAGTCAGTTACCGTGCGAATGGTCATAAGAGTACCGTAGCACACTTCTCTCATTTAGAAGGGTTTTTAATATGTCACGGCGCTTGTTTCTGATTTGCCTTCTCTCATCTAGAAGAGGTCACACTGGTTTAGGCGATGACCTGTAACGATCCTTTTCTTGTATAGTATGAGTTGATAATTTATTCTACTGTCTGTCTATGTCGAACGTCTCTCATGTAATAAATACTATAGATTGATTAAATCCATTAAGTGAAAACACTGGTAAAATACCTAATGATACCTATAATGTGTAACATGAGCCTACAAGCATGATCACGGTTAAAATCAATAAAATGACAGTAAATATTGATTAGCGGTGTAAAGAATGTAATGATGACACAGTAAATAGAATTTACGTAGCATGATGGTGACTAGAGCACGTGAGTGTAATGTTATAATATATAGTGTGATGACTGTTATATAACACTTTTCTGTGTCTGAGCAACATGATACGAAGGCACGGTGATTAGTTTCGAAGCCACACGTTTCAAAACTTTACTCACAGCTTACCACATTAATTACCATTTAACGAATAATTTAAAATAATTTTAAATACTGCTGCTTAACTGTTGCGATACTATTATAAAAGTAAACAAAAAATGGGGATAATAGACAGCCTTGAGGAACATCACTGCTGGTAGTAAAGTTGTGTGCTTATTCGTCGTAGACATTAACACGACCAGAAGTGTTCATGTAGGAAGCGCGTATAATATTTACAAATTTGGTGATCACACCACTTTTCGACAGAATATCGAGTAGAACATTGCGATCGACTGAGTCAAATTCAGGCTTGAAGTTTAAAAAGATGGCTATTGTTGGACAACGACATGCATGCTGCTGTTAAAGAACTTGCCATAAAGTAAAAAAAAATATATATAACCTAATCGGGAACAGAATCCGGCTTTTTCTTTACTAATATGTGATTCATGCAAAGCGCTAAGACGGAATAGAATAACCAAAGCAAATAAGCTTAATACGACTGGAGTCGAACTTGTACCACGATGGCTATCACACAAATTACGACTGCTTTTTTTGATGACAAGAATGATGGTCGACTCACGTCAAACAAGCTTCTCGGTCTCCTCATTTCATATAGTACAATACAAGCTAGTCAACACTCTCGAAATGATATCGCCATTATCCTTTAATAATTCCGAAAGCAGATCATCAGGGCCTGTGGCTTTGTGACGTTTAAGACATGTATTTGCATCCCATATTCCTGACTCAGAGGGTTCTTCGTGATTAAAATTTCACACTGTTGATACAGGCACATTTTCGCGATCGGAACTAATTCAGGTACCAAAGAAAATTGATCTTTCAAGTGTTCAGCCCATCCATAGAAACGACATATTTTATCGGTTATTAGACAGTTGTTGCTATCATTTATGGTTTCGTTAACTTTTAATGTTCTCAGACCTGTTGCGTGAATATGTTAGCCGTTACCGTATGCGAGCCCCTTCCATTTCTTTGGCCTTTCTAATCAAAAAGGACTCGCGAACGAGTTTTAGACTGCGCTTAAGTTGGCGTCTTACATCTCTTCGAGTATTACTATAAGTCGAGCTTGCAGAAATCCAGTGCCTAGTTTCGAGAATCTCCATAGATTTTACAGAGACCAAATAATTATTTCTGCGGGAGTCTATAAAGCCATCAAGACTAGTTAACTTGGACTGTAAACTATCTTCAATGTTTATCGCGAAGACGGTTGTTCAAGTTTGCTTACATTTATTTGAGTTTTAATCTTAATTATTATTTCGGAAAACCCGAGTGCAAATCCAAAACGCAGAAGTGCATTATCCGAGTCGAAATGTGTTCCAAAACGAATGAGAATCCTGGATGAAACCACGTCATATAGAACTAATTGCTACATGATCTATTTGTGTCCAACGGTGTTCGTGGGCTGCCGGCTGCCATGTGACGCAACGGCTGAAACTACGTTTGAAATTTGTGATACCTAAGTATAATCTGTCCCACGCAGCTATCTAACAATTTCTCAAAATTGTTTCTGTGCGTCGAGCTCTAACTATACCTTCCATCTTAATGAGACTCTGCGTTGATTAAGCGTTCAACCTGAACGATCACTTCGCTCATAGCCAAGAGTTTATCCGAACTTCTTGCTCTACTTTGTAAGATGCTTACTTTGGAGTAAGAAGCATCCTTGCCGTCGTCTGTAGTGCAAACTTTGGCAGCATATGCAGAAACACCGAAAAGGTAACGTTGATTTAGTTCTTTGACATTGATTTTAGTAGATGCATTTGAGCGTACCGCACAAAGTCGGCTATTTACAGGGATCTAGTCAGTTAAAAAAGAGTAATTTCGTCAGCAAGTACAAAACTTAAGCCCCTTTTGCCGGCTTCAGAAGACTCTGTGGAACGAGAGTTTCGAAGCCAATAACGCGTAGATAAGAATAGTGCAACAACATCTATAAGGTTTTTGGGATTGTGTAATCTGGATTCAAATACGCAGTATATATCGATTTTTAATTTATCTAATATTAATACGAAAGTTTCATGTCGTCCTGCCTTTTTAATGTTCACATATTAAATGCGCTGACGTTTAAACATAATATAGGTTTAATGATATTTTCGACATCCACCATATTCTTAACATCTAAAAGAGTGTTGTTGTTAGATTAAGAATAGAAAGAGACGTAGTTAGACAAAACTCGAGGCTTCACATGAAACGAGGTGATGACTGTATTCCATTAAACCTGGCAAGTTTCAGGATACCATTCATGAGTTGACCAGCTAGTGCTCGACGGATATCAAACCTGAAATGTCTGTGGCTACGGGCCATCAATGGTTGCTAAACTGTATAACTTATATTCATTTTAACAATAATTGATTG
>JAQBSW010002501.1:0-102122 GCA_029291075.1 Eudiplozoon nipponicum | reverse complement strand
TTATAAATAGTGAGTTGGCTTCGAAGTCGAATTGTAGAAGACTTTATATGACGTTAGCTTCACTACTGCAGGCTTACACATACTTATAGAAGTTCTAACCGTCCAGTTTTCCCACATTTCTGACCAAAATATATAGTGGGCATAGGGCGTAATACCAGATCCAACTGATGAGTCGCCAGTAAGTACGAAACCAATGTGCCCGAGATTATACTTGACGTTCAAGCTATCTTTCGTTTATCCATCTGGTCATAGTTTAAATGCTTTGTTTCTAATTTCTGTTTATAATTAAATTACAAAATAAATTTTTAATGAAGTCAATGAACCTGTAAGCAATAAAATTTCAACGTGCATATAACAAATGTAATCGGTATATATATTATATAGTGTGAGTTAGCGTTGAAGTCTCATTGTCGTAGACTTTATATGATGTTAGCTACACTATTGCAGGTTTACACATTCGTCTAGGAGATTGTACCGTCCTATTATCCCATATTCTTGACCAAAATATATAGTGGTTAATGGGCGTAATACCGGCTCCTACTGATGAGTCGCCAGTAAGCACGAAACGAATGTGCATGAGATTATACTTTCCGTTCATTCTGTCTTTGGTTTATCCTTCTGGTCACAACTGAACTAGTTTGTGACCAGGTTCGAAACACCTAATACATACTAACAATTGATTTTGTTGCACATATTTTACAGCAAAACATCGCGAAACTTTAAAGCGTAATTACACATTTAATAGAAACGTCCATACGATTATTAATTACCTGTCTTACGACACTGCCAAAATATATTCAATCGCATGTCGTGACGCATTTTAGCTTTGAATTACCACAATCAAATGAAGATCTAAAACTGACTAATATGAAAAAACCCCAATTCATATCTAAGGTAATTTGAACAAAATTTCCCTCGATCTAGTCACGTCCATTTTACACGAAACTTCTACTTGTGAGGAACCTGTTTTGAATTTCGATGCGCTGTTTTGTGCACCACGGTCGCCAAATATGCCGTCGAGCTATGATGCAAATTTTTGTCGTACCTCACATCCTTGTTTATTTCAATTTTTTTCAATTTATTATGCAAATCGCTCATTACACTATTTTGTTGTATTTGATCACACGAAATAGATTTTATCTAACAAATAATGTCAACTAATTTAACAGTTGCTTATTAACAATGTAATTAATTTTAAAGTTTATCTCTAACATTTTTGAGTCAATTGTAAATTTAACAGTACCTGAAAGATATGCAGAAGCGCTCTAGCTCGCAGCATGCACATTCGAGGACAGATAGGCGTCGGTCTAGTCAGCGACGACAAACAGCAGAGGCAGTGCTCCATTCTCAGGAAAACATATTCAATTCTGGCGAACCTTATTTTAATAATAATATTGCAAAAAATGACAACAGCGAGTTTGAAAATGGTCCGGATAATCGATACTTCTCTGCTGACCTTCTATCTACAGAAACTAGTAAACGGCATGAGACAGTCGCGAACCAACAATTAGAAACACCTGTGGCAATATCTTCCGGACTTGCAAGCGGTGCACTTAATCCTCTTTCAGAGGCCTTTAAAGAGGGTGATGTTGAGAGGTTAAGTCGAAAACTTAGTGCTCCTTTAAATGACAGTTGTCATTTCAAATCCAGCTCATCAATGACCGAGAACGCTAAGCGTCTTCTTGTAGTTGCGGCAGCTGCAGCTCACTATCAGCAGTACCAGAAACTCAATTCATTACCTGTAAGTTTATCTCTTTATTTATTATCTAATTATGTATTCGATATGGTGGCTCAGAGCAACAAACTCCGAAGCAGACGTGCCAAAGTTCAAGCCCCGTTCACGGCAAATACTCGCCAGTACTTGATGATTTCCCAATAAGGACAAATCCGGATTACGGGACGAATTGCCTTTTCTACCCTACACAATTCGTATTCTATATTGACATATATGCAAAAAATGGGTCACGTGTTTCTATTAATATCGCAACCTTGATTAAAATGTAAATGTTATCACCGCGCGCAAAACCAATGTTCGTTTGATTATATAAATTTTCATTTCAATACCACTTCCCCATATAGTGTGGTGGCTCTGCAATAATAACAGATTGTAAATGGTTAGTTCGAACTTTTGGTCTAAATGGATGCTATATGAGCTCCACCTTAAAGAAAACCAAGACTAACCGAGTAACATTATTTAGTGTATAAATGAAAATTGTGAGAAGTGCGCGGCGGTGTGGCTCAGTCGTTAGAGCTCGAGATTCCAAAGCAGATGTGCCTAGTTTCGAACCCTGTTCACGGCAAATTATAGACAGTACGAGAAGAGTTTCCAAAAGCGACGAAACCAGTCTACGGGATGAACTGCCGTTTCTAATCTATACAAAGCTTAGTTTATACTGACGAATATATGTATTTAATGATTTAAGTAATTGTTATCACCGTTCGTGCAATTAATGTACATTTGTTTGTATTAGACAACTTTCCCATAATAAGTAGGTGTTTTCTTTGTTGTTTTGATTATTTTACTTCTTGTAATTTGGATTAGGTTTTTATCGTTTTAACTTAAAAATAGTCCAAATATAAAGTTTTCTGATAAATGGTTACGTGTTGAGACTGGAGGTTCCAGGATCGAGAACAGTCTTCACAAACATCATACTGTTATTTACTAATGATTTTTGTGTATAAATGTAGCAGTGATTTCTACTCCTTACAAAATTTATAACTAGCGAATATACGAGTAATCCATAACCATACCGGAGCTTCTTCATCGAACAATTTCCAGTGCATATTAAGATATTTATCTGAATAAGCAAATATCAATCTACTAGGGTTTCAGAAATATGATAACCAACATGCGTCGTTTAGTTTGCGTCTCAAACCTTTAGAGTAAATTAAATATACATTTATTTGGAACTGTGAAGAGAAAATCTATTTCCATTACCTTGTGTATCAATTAAATTTATTAGACAGATTAAGAAAAATTTAAAAATCTTCCTAACTATTTTTGTAAATTTGTGATCGGAAACTAATTAAATAAGCACTTATTTATTTTCACGGCATTCTTATTTAGAAATTGAATGATATGTGACCATTAGTTTATGCCGAAGTCAGCAAAATTGTGGTGTATTAACATTGGCTTATGTGATTCAACTTATTCATTAACAGGAGCCGGTAGTTCACATTAGACCGAATATATAATTGGCTTTTGTTGACATATTTGATATATTTTTGTGAATTCGAAAAAAGTGCATTGTTTTTCGTCTCTTATAATTTGATTAATTTCATTGAGAGTTTCCTGCTTAGAACTGGCAACTAATGAAGAGTATAGTGCAAGTGTGAAACCTGTTTGTATTGTTTTTTTATGAACAATATTCCAGTCAAGTTCAATGTATGCGAGACTGCTAGAGGTGAGAGCTGCCTATCTAAATTTGATTTCCATATTTATTCAATGTGGTTTGATCCTCGCTAGTCAGTTTGTCGTCGTACTCTGATGATGATCATGGAAGGTCGAAACGCGTCAGTGCGTTGCGGCTGGCGGTAGTTTTGTTATGTTGTTCGACGAGTGGTTAAAAACAATGGGATTGGTTATTACTTCAAGCTCGCAAACTTGATTTAAAGAATTGTTACCACCACCCGCGCAATCAATTATTGTTTTATTGTATTGCTTATATGTGTATATGTGGCGAAAGCTGCAAACAGTTAATGTTCGTGACTGCATAGAAATTGTGCAGCCGACATTTCCAGTCAAGTTCAATGTATGCGAGACTGCTAGAGGTGAGAGCCGCATATCTAAATTTGATTTCCATATATATTCAATGCGGTTTGATCCTCGATAGTCAGTTTGCCGTCGTACTCTGATGATGATCATGGAAGGTCGAAACGCGTCAGTGCGTTGCGGCTGGCGGTAGTTTTGTTATGTTGTTCGACGAATGGTTAAAAACGATGGGATTTGTGTTTACTTCAAGCTCGCAAACTTGATTTAAACAATTGTTTCCACCACCCGCGCAATCAATTATTGTTTTATTAATATTCTTACTAATTTATTTCATCTAGTTATTAATTAACATAGTCGTAGTATTATAAAACAATATTGGTTGTTTTGTTAATTGGCAAACGTTATATGATAAATAAATTCTTGATATTCTAATTGCGTTATCAATTTAAGGCTAACGAGAGTGGAATTCGTATCCTGCGGAATCCAATGCCGTCACCTTTTTCCCAGAAGAAGCTGTCATCCAATTTGAATAACGATGCCAAAGTAGCTGAATTGTCTCTTCAAGTTACCAGTATGCCAAACGACCTTTACAACTCGGAGCATTTTAATGACCTACATGTAAGCAAAATGAGATATTCTTTTGACGTGTTCATCCGTTGCTAATTTTCTAGAAAAATAAAAATTACACCACATAATTGATATCATTATATTTTGCGAAATTTAATAAAATTTTACCTTTGTGTTATATCGCGATTTGTTGAATAGTGTGATAAACATTCTTCTCATTAAAAATTCAAATTTCCAACATATTATATGGAAAATAATTAAATAGACTTCATTTTTGACTCACATTATGGATTCTGAAAATTGAAACATATGTATTTACCTTTTTTTGTCATTCACTATTTGTATAATTGGCAAGATAACAAAATATTTTTGTCAAGCAGTCAGATTTATTTTAAAAAAATATGTTTGATCGGAATATAATTGGAAAAAATTATTCAAATAATGTTTTTGAGCTGTAAGTAGATAACAATCACATAGTATTTAACCAATCGCCGAATAACTTAGCCAAAGTAGAGTCAGTCACACGAACTGACGCGTTTAGACCTTTCATGATCATTATCAGGGTACGACGGAAAACTGACTGGCGAGGATCAAACCGCAATGTATCATTTTTCTTTCGTACTCTGACGATGATCGAAACCTCTCAGTGCGTGTGACTGAAGGTAGTTTTGCTACTTTGTTCGATGAATGATTAAATAAATTGATTTTGTGTTTACCTCCAGGTAGCACACATGATTTGAATAATTTTTACCACCGCCAGCGCAATCATTTCTTGTTTAAATGAATAATTTGACTATTTAAATCGTTTCAATATGGGAAATTGACAAGAACATGTGAAATAACTAGTACAAGAGAATCTAACGTCTACCATCTTATAAACATTAAATACAGGTGAAATACGATATCCTTTTTTCTATCACAAGCAAAAACAGCTATAAATAGCGCAATAGATGTCCCTACGTGGACAATTCACGTGTAACAATATTCTATCTAGCAGTTGTTATTTAGATATGGATAAGTACTGACTCATACTATGAAATTGCTTGTGTGGGACAACTGAATGATACCAGCGGTTGTTGATATTGCATATGTTTAAGAGCAATGGTCCGTCCGCGAACCTGTTTCTTCTATGTATGATTCAAACACATTGAAGCTCGTCCAAAAAAATATAAATCTCCTTCTACAAAGCACGAATTACAATCAAATTACCTTTTGATTTAATTGCTTATATCTGAAGTTATGCTAATAGGAGTTTGCAAATTTGAAGAAAATAACATATTATAACATAATAATAATAATAATAATAATAATAATAATAATAATAATAATAATAATAATAAAATCCATTATTGTAACCAAGTTGTGATTGTAAATAGCAAGAAAAAATTATATATCGTTTTTTTAAAGCTAAATGGGAACGAATGAGTCTATTCGAAACATTTTCATTAATATTAATTGTTCTGGCTACCATTTAAGTTTTGACGGAAAAATCGCAAACCATGTCCCTTAGACGATATTTCTCTCTTATGACGATGCATTTATTTGTAGATCCTCAAGCCGACAGTCAAATTTATCCCTTTTTCTGGGTCAATATAGCGCCTAGTCTTAGCACAATTAATTTTAAAATGTACTAGGATTAGATGCAAAACCTATTAAAATCATTGAGCGTCATATATGACATGAATGGTGCGTCGACGCAGGCTACCTTACGTCGGTAGTGGGCTCCAAATCGTGTTTTCTTTAGCACGTTTCACTGCTTGCAGAACCATCGTCGATCGATAATGTAAAGTCAAAATTTGTAATTTCTTGTCATTTTAATTATTCGCAACCTGGTTATGAGTAGTCATGAATTTTTCTATATCCCACGAAAAGTGAAATAATATATGCCTTGCATGCCTGAAATCCACAATCTGAATTCCGATAATCATTTTCTCCACCCGACAATACAACACAATAGCCATAGTGTTAGTATCCTTTACAGACTCGGTATATATATTATATAATGTGAGTTAGCATTGAAGTCGCATTGTCGTTGACTTTAGATTATGTTAGCTTTACTATTAAAGGTTTACACATTCGTCTAGGAGATTGTACCGTCCTATTATTCCACATTCTTCTACCAAATATATAGTGGTTAAAGGGCGTAATACCGGCTCCTACTGATGAGTCGCCAGTAAGCACGAAACGAATGTGCATGAGATTATACTTTCCGTTCATGCCTTTGGTTTATCCTTCTGGTCACAACTGAACTAATTTGTTACTAGGTTCGCAAAACCTAATACATACTTGCATATATATTAGTTCTTCGCAACAAACAGTATTTAAATGCAACGATTGCTTGTATCTGTTTATTAGACCAAGTAATCTCTCCGTGGATTACTGCAGTCATTTGCCATAACTTTATTCATACTTCATTCTAAGTGAATTCGTCTACTGCTGCATTTTTGGGGTCATATTAGTACAAAATAGGCAACCTTTATGTAGGAATTAATTAATTTGATGTTCTTCATGATTTATTAAGAAAAATGACAGAATTAGATTATTTTCATGCGTTTGGTATACGGCAAACAAGACATATTATGTCGGATACAAATTATCTTATAATTCGTTTGCTACTAATTGAACATCTATAGCTTGCAGTCCGAACTGCCACGAGGTTGATCTAAATCAAAACTTTGTGAATTCAATTTGTAACCACCAGTTTTTTCCACAACCAATTCATACCAAATAAGAAAGAAATCGAACAAGCAAAGTAAGAGCATTAAATAACCTGTGCGATGTTCTACTTTTACCAACAAAATATATAAATTTATTTCTAAATAATATCTAATGTAAGGTAACTTGTGGCTGTAGCTCACAGCATCTGGTAGATACTGCAATCTTCTTTATTATAGGCTACACATTTCTCATTGTTCACGATCTTATTTGAACTCCTATATATTTTGGCTTTTGTAGTGAACTCTTACTTTATCATTGTACCCTTCCTGTGTGCAAAAAAAAAGAAATTTTATCAGATATAAGAAACATTTCTTTCGCATTGTCTTCTCAAATATCTACTAATGAACATATCTTTATATATAAATTGAAAAGCAAAACAAGATAGAAATATGTGAAGATAGAGAGAGTGTGAAAAACGTAAACCAATCATTTGCGTGCGTCACATCCAGTTCAAGCTCAATGTTTGCACGGGCTTTTTCTGCTTGCATAAATCCGGCTGCAAATTTTTTTATCCATAAGGCCTCGTATGTGGCTAGCTCCCTTTTGTTTTTGCATTTAGTTATTACATTGAATGCTACGTCTGCAGAACCTACGTGTGATGTTTCGATGATGTGTTGCGCATGGCAGACGTGTATTCACCATTTGATTTAAAACAGGCGTTTAATTTGCATGTGACACACGCAATTGATTGGTTTCCGTTTTTTCACTCTCTCTCTCTATGTTCAAATGTTTCTATCTTGTTTTGCTTTCCAATTTATATATAAAGATATGTTCATTAGTAGATATTTGAGAAGACAGTGCAAAAGAAATGTTTTTTATATCTGATAAAATTTCTTTTTGTTTTTGCACACAGGAAGGAAGGGTGCAATGAATTTTATTAAAGCTCGCATTTCAAAAGAATGCTAATTCTATTAAAATCGGCTTTTCTGCCGAAAACATTTTCTTTTCTGTACTTATGATATACGAAGAACTTCGAAAATCCAGACTTATACTGTAATCAAGTTCTACAGCGCCGCCATACATAATATTTGGTAGAAGAGGACAACTCCATGTCCAAAAGATTTTGGCTACGTAATGAACCTTAATTTGTGTTACATTTTTATCATTTGGGCTTTGATGGTAACTTCTGTATGTGAGAACACATCTGCTTGCCAACTATAAATAAATAATAAATATATATATATATATATATATATTTATATATTTACTCATAATCATATGCATATTTTTTTTACTATCGAAAATTCGCTCATAGCTTGTCAATAAAATACTGTTTAAATTTATAAGTTTACTTGTGCTTTGCGTTTATTCTGTACTTGGTTGAGAATAAAATTTGGTATTCGGAAGACCATAAATTAATTAACGTAGACTCCAAATGGATTAAATACAGGCAAGTAACTATTGCATGCACATTTTGTCAAAATTCTTGTCAGTTATATGCTTATAACAAAAAATTTGAACCAAAAATAACTATGCAGCATAAGCGCATCGAAAGGTTTTTAATAGATTTCTAAAGCCTATTTATTATTAAATATATAAGTTTTTATTTATTGACTTTTGCTCTCATTAGATGGCTGAACATTTGTTGAATGTTGGGGAGTCGCCGTCAAACGAGGCTGTTGTTCTACCGAATGTTGGCAATCACATATTTTTGGACGCAATAAAGCAATTTCAATGTCAAGACAGCGATCGCCATAACCTAAACTGTCCATCAAGTCAAAAAGCAACACCTGTAATGGGCATAACGGCCGCAGCGATATGCTCTCCAGGAAATAGGCGATCAGCCTACCTATCGTCCAACATTAGCCCTGTTGGACAATTAAGAAACCAGCAGTCTTCGAGGTATTCGTACTATTCGCAACCTTATCAACAACATCAAAATGGCACCCTTGTGCCGACACCTGACGTCAATTCTACGTACCCATTTCCTGAACAGGTTAGCGCGCAGAGTTTGTTAAGTGTGCTCGCATTATATTTATCGGTAAATAAAACATACAATTGTGCCCACTAAAACCCTTAGAACTTTAGTTTCAGTGTTATAAAAATAATGTGGCAGAATTTTTTTTCTAAATATTCAGATGCAGGATTGTACTTGTATATATATATATATATATATATATATATATATATATATATATATATATATATATATATATATATATATATATATATATATATATATATATATATATATATGTATAGGTAATTTAGTATGACAGTATAACTTGTAGCATAATGTATTTGTTTCTTCAGTGCTATCATATCTATATATAATTTTTTACTATCGTTAATTCTGCCCAAAAATCGTAGATTTCTTACACATAAAGACGTTTATCGCACTGTTTGCTTCAAAAAATGATTTGAGCCATTTGTTTTTCATTGGCTCTGTTCAATTTCGTAGTCCTTGTATTTGCCAATAACGATAATAATTATTTAATTAGCTTGTAGACATGATGACACAGACAAGTTCTATTAACCAGTCACATAACCTGGCAAACCCACCTTCAGTCACATGTTTTGAAGTGCAATGAATCGGAATAATACAATTGATATTAGCGCCCGCGCAATCAAAAATTGCGTATAAAAACCATTTATACTAATATGGCCAATTTAAAAGCAGGATTTGATCATGGTAACGAAAAATTAAGCAGCCGTTAATCTACGAATACAGCAAATACTATTGAAGGATTCTTTTCGTGCTTTAATCGAATTTTGTACAAATTTGGACTTGATCCGTATTAAACATATTGCCATCATCGGTTGATGATGATTATTGGCGTTCGAATCGCATGTGTTTGTTTGTCAAACAGCGGTTTCGGTATTTAGAGCATCTGGTTAAACTAACTCCATGGTTTTCCATTTGATATCTGTACACTTAATCTTAATAGACGTGTGGCTCTGTTCTCTCTAGAATTGTGGACTTTTCCATATAAACTAAATTACCAATATTATATATGCTGGAGCATTCCATTTTTTGCGTTCAGTTCTATGCAATGCATTTAAAACATACCATTTAATTCTATTAGTCCGCACTGAACTCGACCGCTATATCTGGTGGTTAACAAGGTAAATATTGAAATCTGCAATGTAATCTGTTGGATTAAATATTTAATATTATGGAAAAATGAAATTCAAGTATGAAATGCATATTTAGATACGCACACACGTACGCGCGCTTAAATCTCTGGTTTGTTTCGACATCATTTAGAAACTCTTTCTTTTTATTTTCTGTAAATTGAATAGGTTGCAACTGGCTGCTCCTGCAATTTGCAGCTTCTTTTAGTCTCTGTATGTAGAAAAACCTGTTTAAAATCTATCAGGTTTATATTTATTTAGGTGCTGGAAATTTCGACATGACCTATCATATAGACAAAACTGAGTTTTATCTGATATGTCCGTTCGTTCTCAGCACCTTCAACGAATTCTCCTTTGTCTAAATAGCTTGGACTGCTTATTACTAAATGTATGTAGTTTATTGTTTACCGGCATAACCTAGTGTCATTGACAAGGTGTTTTACGCCCGCACTATCAAAGTTATTTTAATTTATTTATACTAATATTTTATAAATTCTTTCATTCGAGGTTATATTTTGATTTGTCTTTACCTTTTCTCACCATCTACCTTCGATCACTGTTGCATGTTCATAAACTAATTGGTACGTTCAAATACTGCTTTCCACCTTTGTCTGATCTTTCTTTTCTTACTCCTCGTAAATATTCTACCAAATTCATTTAAGAAGCTTTGTGTTCCTAACTTAAAATACAATATATATGTATGCATTTAACAAGAGTTTGAACATTTTGCTTGAAATACCAATGTTAACAATTTTATTCACTGACGATTATTCTATAAAAGCATAAATAAAATTAATCCATTGACTAAACGGCAAACGACAAAGCGATTGATCTATTCATGTCCAGAAGTATACTAATTTAGTGCGCATTTCTTATGCATGTCGATAACATGAGTTAAAACGCATTTCAAATAAATTATATTACGGTAATAAATAGGGATTCGTCACAAAATGTATTAATACCAGCCAATTTATCAAAATGAACTAACCTAATGAACGTCGATTTCCTATTGTGATAATGAAAACTTCTGTTTAACGAGATGACTTATAGATTCTAAGCCTAAACCCTGGTCGTAAATACAATAAATAGGCCTTGGCCTATTTATATTTTAGTGGCACTCATAGCAAAAGTACCAAGTACACAAATATGTAACCATTTAACGTTTTTATGTGCACATTCCTAATTCAATTTTGTCAGGCATTTTTTGCTGGGATTTCATGACGACCACATGTGGTCTAAACGCGTGAGTATGTCTTACCAATAAATTCAAAATGTATAATTATAACAATTCTACAACATTCATTTCAATATCTATTCGTATCTTTTTCACATAAAATTTTGTTTTTCGCCTTTCGACATTTAGTTTAATGGAAACTGTAAAACGAATATACACCTAATTTAATAGGAATTCTGCCTGTGAAAATTTTGTTATGAACGGTAAATGGTAGACTTTTTAAATAAACAATGAAAATTTGTCTATTATATTCCGATTCTGCTTAACTAAATACGCTCCTGCACAACTTTAACTGAAAGTAATTTAACTTACTGCTTTGTCGCTAAAAACCTATATCTGTTTGATTTAAATTAGAATATGAAACCTCTATTTACATTAAGAACTTCTTTGAAATAAACACTATCATTTGGATAGTTACCATGAATTACTTTTCAGCAGATTTTTCTTTACATATTTAGAAAAATTTGTTATGAGTTTTGTTGGTATTTTTATCACCACAGGAATATCTAATTCAAAGACATTTTGTAATCTTTAACACTTGGTCACAAAAAATAATAAAATAAATTATTTTCGAGTTTGAAATTTATTATAATTCATTGCAGCGTTGAAATTTGAAAATAAAAAAGAGATTTTGTATACAAGGCATATATCGGTCTCATATGAATATCAACATATGTAAAAATTCGCGTTAAATGAAACCAAAGTAAAAATATGTGGCTTAATTTTGCTGATTGGGCATGCACTTAAGGGCATTCATCCTGAATTGGGTGTGAAGACAGGTACTGATCGGATTTTCATTATTTCACACTCTATCTCATTTTGAATTTTCTTCTTTCTTTATCATGAAATTTATATTTCAGAAGCCCAGTTCAAGGTATCATAGAAGAGTGTGAGATTTTCCTTGTCTTTGTCAATGAGAGAAACTAGGAAACCAGAAACAGTTCGTGCGTAAATCTAAATTTTGTACGAAATAGTGTTTTGCGGATTATCCTTATGAAAAATAAGCCATGAATAATTGGATAAAATGTAATCGTTTCGTTCAATTTAACAATATTTTTTTTCAGAAAGATTTCCACTAATAAGTTCAAATAACGTTAATATATGGTTCAATAAATCAATGTATTTAAAGATAGAAATTGAACATTTAATTAATTTTCAACTTACCAGGTTTAAATATATCTATCGACCAAAATAATCGAGTTTATATATATATATATATATATATATATATATATATATATATTCGAGAATGCACCCATTGTTCGCTTGAGAACATTTCAATTAAAAACATTGATTTGGAAGTCTTTTCAATAATTTACTACATCTTAGCAGAATTTTAAGCACGTTTGCGTTTTTTGTCTGTAAAGGTAAACCAGATAAATTTTATTATATAGTATCTAAAGGCTGAAATGTATCTTATATTGTCTATCAATATATAAAAGCATTTTGTTGACCTATTGTAAACAAAACTTCCAAAATATAATTAATCGAAATCATTGTCAGTTTGGCCTCTAAGTTTTGGTATGATTACTTTTTTACCTACTGTTGTGAACCTGTTAACCGAAATGTAACATACTTGCGTTATGATCTTTTGAAATGTCTCATATTATTTATGTATTCTTAATATTCGCATATTCTTTAATAAGTTGTCAGAAATTTAAACCCTCTAACGTATTGGCAAACAGACAAAATTTCGTTAATTGAATCTGATTGTCAATTTGTGTGGGCGTGTGTATTTGTCTGTTGTTATCAGTGACGTTAGGCGGTTCATTTTTTGCCTCAGATTTAATCCTGATATATATATATATATATATATATATATATTCCTGCGTACATTTTATTAATAGTTTAACAGTCGCCAATCGAGTATTCCAAAATTTCGCTTTGTATGTGCGAAATTTACGGTATTATCATCTCTATTTAATTTTGTTTTCTTTATTTTATTATAAAATTACCATTCTCGACATCTCTGAATTTGTTTATTTCTTAAGAATTTTCATTTCTTTAGCTGACCTTTTTAACTATGTCAAAATAAAACCAGATGGGCATATGATTTAGGTATAAATATCTCGTTAGCTCTTTTGTTTGACATGGTATCTACTTCCTACTCATATATATATATATATATATATATATATATATATATATATATATATATATACACACACTTCATATTTATGTAATAAAATAATTTTATTTATTTATAACTATGTCATTGCTAACGTACCTAAATGTTCTAATGATTCTAGAAATTCAACAGTGATAAATATGTAAATCTTTAAGAATTTATATATATGCATCTATCAAGTTCAATTACAGACATTACCTCTTGGCACAGTCCGTTACAATTTAATTCCATGAAAAATGTATTTGGAAATGCAGTTATGTTTCGGCACGACTACATCTAGTTTGTAAAATAGATGTCTTCGGTCTAAATTTCCTTTTTGCTTACATTTTTTAAACAAATCTTAGCTGTTGAATTTCACCAAATACGCATTCTGAAAGGCAGACATCTTAAAAATTAATCAACGACTCTACGGTTATCATAAGTGGTATTCTTGAACGAAAGAAGAAATATTACATACGTTATTTTACCAGGTAAACAGTTTATGAGTACTAGCTCCAGGTGTTAATATTGGCAGATTTAGGTCTTCCTCGTGCGATGTCAGGCCAGAATGGAAGATGATTATTGCATTTTTTGTCATATTTGATGCATTATGCAGTATGAGAATAAGTTTACATGTCTCATTTTAAACTTAAATAAGAGAAAACAGTATTATTTTAGTATTTCTTTTAAGAACGAGCTTGCAATGCTTTATAGTGTACATTTATGTGTAGAATCCTTTTAGTATTAACTTTTTAGCCAACTCGTTTTTCTTACTAAAGACAAAGTTCTATTTGCGCTACTTGAGTTAGCTAACATTTACAATCATGTTGTATGTCATATAGCACATTCTAATAGATTATATTATGAAAAACAGTGGCAGTATATATATATATATATATAAACACCAACTATACATACTTAGATATATTGCAAAAATATTCTTAGACAAATGTTATGGAAGGATCGAGATTGGAAAACTAAAATAAATATAATACAAATATAATAAATAAGAAACAATAACTTGATCTATATATCAGTTAAATTAAGTAAAATCTGCAAAACTAAATACACATGGTGGAAAATATCTTGGAATTACAATTCGCCACATTTCGAAAGTTGCGTATCAGACACGAACCGTCTTTTTCTTCTTTTCCATACAAAAAATTATGCAAACATCTTTTAAGTAACTCTATCAAAGTGATGAATTGAAATGTTCCAATTGCGCAGAAGTTAGGAATTGTATAGTTCTGCTTATAGGTTAAACTATTTGAAAATAATTTGGCTCAAACTCTACATTATAAAATTGTGGTCGATTTATGTCTTACGTTAAGTAGACTTTCCTTCAAATGAACGAAGAAATTATCTCAATCATTTAGGCCGAAGATAAGTAGCCCAGCCCTCGGTGACACGTAACATACAAGGTAAAGTGAATTTGTGCTTCTCATTTACTAATAAGGAACTTGTAATCTTGCTATTATGCTTGCAATAGACTCCGCATGAAGCAAATGCGAACAGAATACTAGATATTTCGTACTGAATGCTTACGTAATAAATTACTTAGATTGAATTTTTGCTCTCTTTCTAAGGAGCTTGTATAATTTCTATTGTGTAATAATTTTTCTTTGGATTTATTTTATTTACTACCATTTACGTACTCGACGAACTTTTGTGCCATACAATCTCGCGTTTTATGGCCATATAAGTTAAGATTTTTTTTCAAAAATAGGCGGTAAGCCAAAGTTAACTTTTGTCAAGTCACAACCCTATAAGCAATTTCAAATTTTAAGATAAAGTGGACAGAATTCAGCGAGCCAATCCTTATCCATTTTCTTTACATAATTTGACTAAAACATCGGTGTCGTTATTCTTTAAACCAAGTTTGCAGAACTGTCGTTAGTTACACGTGCTGATGCGTTTCGACCGTCCATGATCATTATCAGAGTATGACGGCAACTGACTATTGAAGATAAATCCACAATGCATATATATATAGAAAGTAAAATTGGATATGCGGCTCTCAGGTCTAGTAGTCTCACATAAATTGTACCTAACTGGAATTGTCGGCTACCCAATTCATATGCTGTCACGGACATTCATTTTGCTTTCCATGTATGTGAATTGCGGGTTGATCCTCGTTAGTCAGTTTTCCGTCTGTACTTTAATGATGATCATGGAGGGTTCAAACGCGTCAGTACGTGTGACTGACGGTAGTTTTGCTATGTTGTTCGACAACTAATCACATGCGATTGCATTTGTGTTTACTTCAATCTCGAAAACTTGATTGAAAGAATTTTTATAACCACCCACGCAATCAATGTTTATTCAGTTGGTGTAATTAGTACTCTGTGTGTATATTACTACATGTTTTATTTTACCCAACCAACTAAGAAATCATGTCGTTACGCATTGTCTTGCGAAAACTATATTCTACACGGTTAATAACCCGATTTCTTAGGGTGGAATGCTCTGGTTAAAAAAATATTTTTAACGTATCGGTTGCCAAATCTTGGAAGTACAGAAGTCTTTACAATATAATGCCTTCTGTATTACACATTTCAAATATATTTAAGAAAAGTTACCAATTTGGTGTTAGTGTGTCTTCTTTATTAATCATTAATTCCTCATAATTATATTTGATATGGACGAAACCAATTAATAAATGTAAATAGTTATGAATCAATATTGAATTTGATAGGCGCAATAAATATACGTTTTATTTTTGTTTTTTAATGGTCATATTTAGTCATAATCTGTTAATATGATCTAGCATCCATTTCATACATTTTTTTATTTGCAACAGAATATGGCTATATTTTTGCGTTAATGGAGTGCCGCTTTTTAAGTGGGTATGCATGCGTGTGTCCAGAGAGTTGATTATAGTTGGCAAAATATATTCTGTTATAAAGCGGAGTAATACTCGAGACCCATTTTTATTAATAGTATTACATTAAAGCTGTGGTTTATCCCAGCTTTTGCTCTTTTGACCACGGCATATGCGTATGTTTATTTCGCTTTATCAAATCTATTGTTGCAATCTGTTGCCAAATTGTGTCACTATGTGCCAATGAAAAAAATAATGCACCATGCATACATATCTCGTTTTGTGGCTGTGCTATTGGTTTTAACTTTACTCTAATTGAAATTTTGTTAACTGCCTTATCTTGAACGTTTTTTCCGATTTAGATGTGCATCTGATTATATAATCGCTGATAATGTTGTTGAAGGTATATTTGATGGTACTGCGAAGAAAGAGAAATTAATTATATAAATTATGTGAGTGTATCTCTTAGACATGAAAATTAAAATTTCCCTCCCTTTTCACTCCGCCATTATTCTTTCTAAATGCGCATCTTCTTCATTTAAGGGGATTTAGAAATCAATATTATTGACTTTCTGATCAAAGAGTACGTAAGAAATAGGCAAGCAGAATAATGACGCCATACACTTCTTTTATGCTATACCTATTTGCATGGTATCCATTATAAACGCTCAATTATCACAATGAACGATATGTTTTGCTCATAACTAAGGCGTTATTTGAAACAAATTATTTATGCTAATTATTAAGGCTTATTTAATGGATTGCAGGAATGTCAGCTACGTTTAAATTCTAAAAGAACACCTGCTCAAGCATAAACTTATTTGTTTTAATTGAAGCTTGTCCGCGATATATAAATCTTAAAGTGTTACCATTAATGCTAACATCAAAAGCACGATGTTATTAATGAGAAAACCTTTTTTAATGATTTGTACGAATTTAAACTGTGCAATTAAAATTCCTAACAGAGTTTGCAGAATTCACGGTAATGGCTGACTAAAAGAAACAAATTTCTTTAAATGTACTGCTCGATCAATTATTTTCGGAATCGGCGAATTAAGCATTTGGCTAATTTGGCGTCAGACAATAGCGTCTGCTTTAATCAAATTTGCACTCATTTTTGTTTTCCAGTAACTGAAATTGCAACGTAACCTGATATGTCTACGAGCTTATAGTTTGCATTAATTTAATGACTTATCGGCCCATCTATTTCATATACAAAGCAAAACGAAATTTTGTTAGGTAAAAGCAATATTTCTCTTCCATGTTCTTCTGCATTGAATATTTATGAACATGTATTTTTTTAATTTTCCATAATTAAAACAGACAAATAATGTATGATCTATGCATCACAGGTAATTAGTAGTATTTTTGTTAATAAAGATCTTTTTAATTTACTAGGATGGTTGTCACTGTTTTTAGTGTTTATTTTTCTCATCGTTATAAAAGTTTTTTCCTTTGTTTCAACAAAAATTGTTGTTTCGGTGGGTGTCGAAATTTCGGTTCTGTAGGCTAAGCCTCTGCTAATATAGTAAGCAAGTCACGTGAACCGTTGTAAAATATAAGTAATACAGGACAAAGTACGATCGCAGAGAAATTAAGCAATCGAAGAACATCATACAGATCAGTGAGTTGTTTTCACGTAGACGAAAATATGGAAAATATTTGAGGTGGTAATTTCTAAAGAAGGAAGGCAACGATGTTGAGAAACTTCAATGTTAATCTTTAACATGTAGTCAGTATATTGCTTTTGGTGATAAGTAAAATTGTCTGAACAGTAAAATCTATAAATTTATCAATGAATAATTGTGTAAAATTCCAAACTTAGGAACGATTTTAGCCGCATGGCAATGGGTGAATTTTTCCATTTTTGCGTTCTTAATGCTTGGTATGTGGCCTCTGGTGTGCTTCTGAGACAGAAAGCTGGGTTTTCCTAAATTTACCATGCGGTATATTTAATTATCTTAAATTCAGGTTAAGTATTTAACTAAATAATGCATGTGAACTGCTTAACCCAACTAGTAAACTTATGGTGACATTTATGACGTCTATAATTTATCACCAGATGAAGTATCAAATTTCTCTTTATTTAAACCCTTTTTTCAGTAGCTGCTATTTACTTAATTTGGCAAGTATAAATTAAACGTAAAACAAAATATTAAATTTAAATTATTAAGTAAATCATTCTCGTCAATAGTGATCATTGAGTAAATGCTTACCAGATTTCCTGCGGCCGGGTCTCGAACTAGGTCGCATATTCTCCAAGAACTTGGAACCTATGCATTACGCGAGCCAAGCTGTGCATAACGTTAAATGCGAAGTTTTCTTCAGGTGGATCCTTTGCGGCAGAGCATTCTACTTGACGTGTCAACAAGCGATCTCCAGTCTGTCATTTTGGAATATACACCACGTTACCTGGTGAACGGATAATTAATCAAAACATAATGACAGGATTTTTTTATAGATTTATTGGTAGTAAAACTAAGATAACAATCAAATATCATCCAGATGATCGGTTGCGTTCTTACAATACCCAACCACACACTGAGTGGAACGTTCTTGCCTATATATATATATATATATATATATATATATATATATATATATATATATATATATATATATATATATATAACCAGGCCATTATATGTTTTAATTGGGATTAACGAATTAGTCTATAGTTTATTTAATGCTCATAGGAAGTATTCTTTTTAAAAATCGCGTCTCGTCCTTAGAATATTTTTTTGGAAAGAGCGTGAATAAGCAAATTTCTGGAGCTAATATGGTACCAGATTTCTAAACTAGTAAAAGTTGATGTATATATTTCTGTTTTTATACACAGAATACGAATTATTCGGTAAAACCTTTTTCCGCCTTAAAACAAAACTACCTAAAACTGACTAACTTCTGTTGTTAACTGAAATACATGTTTTTCTTATTTGTGTTTTATGATTGGCTTTACTAAAACTAAACTTTTAAATTGTTTGCTGCCTTATTAAAATTAACCTCGCGCTAAAGTGCATTTAAAGAAATTAACACATTGACATTTAAACATAAAATTATCCGTCAACATATTTTTTTCAAGTTAAATATGGAAAGTTTTCAGATGGCATGTCTTCATCTCTTGAAACGAACCAAAAGAATTTGATTCTATCTTACCCCTTTCATTGTTTGTTTTTTGCCCTGGCAACGAGCCGTCTAGATCTGGTTAGTAACAGATTAAATATGAACTGCTCATGTAAAATCAACATTAGGGCCATTTCACAACGTGTAAAAATATTTGGCACCTGTGCAATGTACCAGGTTACGGAGAGATGCATTTAAATTATTATCAGATGCGCTGTAGGCATTAATACTCACGTTGACCTACTTACTGACAGTATTCATCATCTAATTTGTGTTCTTGCGTATTGCTTGCGCGCAAACGTTAATTAGTTGTTCATAAAACCAAACTCTATTTGTCTGAAAATATTCAGGCAGAACATTCTTAGAACTATAAACGCGACTTTATTTATGCGTTGTTTATCTTAAGATTTTAATAAATTGCACATTTCCCAATAGCCCAAATTCCGATCACTTTTGTAGGCTGTAATAGCAGACTACACTTTGTGGACTGTAAAGTGCATGGATGTCTTCATTACGCTAGCGAGTCTGTTTGAAGTATGGTAAGTTACGACTGAATTTTATTATTATAATAATAATAATATTAATAACACCTATTTTTACTGATAGAATGTGTCCTAAATTGTTGAGTCTTCTCATTCAACCATCTTTACAGTTTAATCAAGTCATAGCCCAATACATTCACAAAAAGTCATTTGGAAGTAAAGTGTTCCGCCAAATAAATTTGCCTTAAGGTAATTATCACGGGCTATTGAATCTAACTTATTTATACCATTTGAAGATTAATCAATCCATTACATGCCTTTTTCGTTTTACATGACAGCCACGCTAACCGATCGATTAAAAGAATTTAAATTTAAAAGAATCTTTTTCGACTAGCCTGCTCATACTTACGGAACAATTAGGCCTCGCCACAATATTTTAAAGATACTTTAATTAGTGGTCTGGCCTGCTAATTTTGACGAGCTGCTACGTAAGGCCAAAACCACGTTGGACTGGATGGATGACCTTCCAAACTATAATTTTTTTTAAATTCATCTTTTTTGCGTCTACTCCGTTGTGAAGATTTTGCTTTCCCTTGTCCGCGTTTTTGTTTATAATTTATTTGTCTAATTTAAGTTTAACAATTTTAATGCTTATGCGGTTATGCAAAAACTAAATTTTTAGAAATATTTAGTGAAAGGTGGTTATATTACTTAGGAATAGTCGGCGTCTTTTATAGAGTTCTTGGCACTTACATTATTCATTTGAGCTGTTAACATTTTCTGGCAGAAGGTACTTTCAGTGTTTCAAATGCCCTTTTGTATACTCATTTTCTATAGATTACCACGAATAATTACGTAATTTTATAGACGATATTTTATGATGAAGCAGTTTAACAATTATACCTAGACTGAAATTACTATTCAATAAAATTGTCAATCATGTAAACTATAGTTTCCGTTAATTATGCGAAAACTTAATATTGGCATGTTGCATGTCACTTGAAATAAACACACATTTGAAATACTCTACCTGGAATTGCATACCAGTGAATGAGTCTATAAGGTACCGAATATATCGCCGTACGCTATATGTGTAATTATAGGCATTTAAAAGAAACATGTTACGCGACAGGAAATAAACAATTTACCTGATTTTCGGATTGCGTACCGAAATAATTGAATCCACTGTCATCATGATTTTTGCAGATATTTCTGGTTCCAATTACGGAACCCTTTTTCAATGCCAAACACATCACACACTTAGTTGAGATCTAAAATCAAGTATAAATGAGGCGGTTTAAATTAATATTTCCACTTGACATATTGATTGTCAACTAAATGTGTGATGTGTTTGGCATTGAAAAAGGGCTCCGTAATTGGAACCCGAAATATCTGCAAAAATCATGATGACAGTGGATTCAAATATTTCGGTACGCAATCCGAAAATCAGGTAATTATAGGCATGTATGTCTGTCTTTGGTTTCAAAATTTGAATTTGGTTTAGGGCCTCTTACCGACTGTTATGGCTTACAAGATTATATGTTCAGGCTTACGAATAACTAGTATATGTATGAAATCAAGTATTAAGTATTACGTACCAAGTAACAAGTTAATACGAATAGTACCCAACGCATATAGCAAAGTCATTATGACCATCAAATGCATTTTATGCTTACTGGTTATTCATGATTAGACGCTGCCAGAAATGCAGGGCAGTAGGATTACGCAATTGCTTACCTCATTATATATATTACGTAGACGTTGAGTCTAACATTCTGAAGTTTAATGATAAACCTTTAAGTGCGTTTGGCGTTTATTAGGCTCTCAGCACGAATCATTTTCGTCTGTGGAATTTCTATTTTGTCCATGTCGATGGCTCTGAGCTCACATCGTTGATCGAAATCTATTAACCTGGTTCTAAAAGCAGAATTTGTGAACAATCACGTGTTTATTTGAAAGGTGGCATTCGTTTTACAAATTTATGTACAAAATATTTCGAACGGTAAAATTCTCTAGACACTTGGCATTTTGACATTAATAAATTTTCCTTGAAGAAAGAATTTTAAAAGACGAACGTTGAAGTATTATGTCAGTTCAGTTGGTTTTCACAAAGGTCAGTATTATGACGTATGCTTAACAAATTGCGGAAACGCTCCTGTCATAAAATAAGAGGAATCGGACACGAATTAAGTTCTAAGTTAATGCGCAAATATTCATTAATCATAAATAGACATATCTTCTATTTCTACAAAAGCTTATCTTTAAATCTGCTCTCAAAAGTAATAAAATCAGATTTATTTTAAATTTTTCCATATTTGTTTTTCCCATTTGAAACTAAACTTTCACCAACAAATTGCACGCCTCTTTTCAAATGTCTATGTAAGTGCAATTTAATTTAGTGTAATATCAAATTATAACTTATTCGGCGAAATTTGATTAAAACTCCTAATTAAGACTCATTTACCTGAAGTGCCATTTTATGTAGTTAAACTTTATATTTTCTCTTATGTGCAGGAAAATTCAGCGGAAACCACGTGCTGCTCTAAAGAGTCCACCACCTGTCGCCAAGATGTGGCCGTCCGATTGAAAGCAACAAAATCAAGAAATAAATCTCCAAACAGTGCTACTCAACAGTTGGCAGAAATCGCCGAGCGTCTGTTATCAGCACCTCATAATTCAAACAACATAAACTCTGGTAAAGCAAAGTGAAATGTTAAAAAAATCTATTCGTCACTAGCATAATGTAGTTGACTTCTTTTTATTTATATTTTCTGCACTAGCTAAGATTTGGAAACAGTTTTCTTAGTTAAATGATGCACGTAAATGTGTTTGTGTGTCTGTGTGTGTGTTAATTTGTGAATATGTGTGTGTGTGTATGCGTTTTCGTGTGCGTTTATAATGCTTAGGGTGGCATTCAATTCAATTGATCAATGTCGACTCGAGCCATCGCTTGGAGCGTTTAAATTGGCAATAAAAAAGCAGAACAAAATTGTCAAGGGAATAGAAAAGTCAGTGAGATAGCAAATTCGTTCAAGGCAACAGTTAATGGGTTTGAAAGACAGCAAGCCAAACGAAACGAAACGAAAAGAAAGTCACACAGAATTAGCCCATCTTAAAATGCTAATAAGCGTTTTTTGCCAAGATAGTCTTATTATTTCTTGCGAGTATACTATTAAGAGTACGATTAAAAAATTGTTAAATTAAAATCTTTTTTTATTTCTCTTGATTTATTTGCTTATATTTTTGCTTTCGATTCCATAAACGTAATATTCCCGCTACACAAAATTTTTAGACCAGACAAAATTTTAAGAATTGTTCTTCTGTGCAAGCAAATGTCTGATGGTATTAGAAAAACATTTTGATAAATTAAGTTTGCAAAGTTAGGCAAAGAACTAAACCTACATTAATTGATTAGTCACAAATATATCGGTAGTCGCCCTTACTGATGCATTTAGTCTTTTTATTGCCATCGTCATTGTAGGACGACAAACTGTCTCACGATGATCATTCCGCAGTTCATATTTTATGTATGGAAAGTTCGACATTGGAATTGTATTTAGCCGTATTATGGTTAACTATCTACAATAGACTAGAAGGGGCTTTCAGTAAAAAAGGAAGATTATTAGGGCTAGTTGGAAATTTAGTTCCACAAAGTCTCAAACAAAAGTTAGTGCACGGCTGAAATTTGTCTTTAGAATGCGATAATGTCGTGCAAAAGATAGTGTACCAGACTCTGAACAAAATGTTATCCTGAAGGATTCCTGTCGGCAACACAATACTAGACAGTTCGGATGAAATACGCCTACTGAATGAATTTCTTTTACTTTATTAGGCAATGCTTAATTTATACTGAGAAACATCCATACAATGGAAATTTCGTTCGTAAACAGCTCGCAATCCTGACTTAAGTTATTGTTATGACCACTACAGCAATCAGTTCTTCCCTAATTGTATAAGACTTTAGAAAAATTCCACTTTTTCAGGTTTTGTGTTTTCTGATCTATAACGACAAATTGTGGGTGGCTAGCAGGAACTTTAGGTCCAAAAAAAAGAAGCACATCGGCTCTACCTAAACGGAAGGATAATCAAAAACGTGAGTTGGCATATGACGGAAAACTCGGTGTTGGGTGCGCCAGAATGGTACAATTGACGAAATCTCAGACTCTGATTTAAATAAGCCCCAAGTCGAGCCACATGTGTTAAAGTACATGGCAAATGCTCAATATGCGCGACACCGGTCTACTTGATGAATTTCCTTCTTGACTTTATACAAAGCTTATTTTATGGTCACAGATAGAATTGTGTCTGCTGTATAAAAAGGTAAACTACAACGACGGTTCTACTATAAGGAGATGGAAAACTTTTTGTGATTCAACAGGCGTTAGCTTCTAAATGTTCATCTACGAAGTATTATCATCAATTGTAGGTAATGACGCGCTTTGACCATGCACGGCCATCCACAGTGCCTGATGGCACTCTAACCAACGATGTTTTATTGAACTAACAAGATGGAATTGTTGTGTCAAAATAATGCAAATTTAATCTAAATTATTTTTACCTCCAATGGCACAAACCATCGTTATTTAATTGACACAATATGCATCGAATTTTTCTTAAGAGAATGGTGATAATATTCACAAGTAGATTAAATATTTACTAAGAGTCTCTTCATAAACCTTACACCGTTCTCTTGCGAGATATTATATATATATATATATATATATATATATATATATACAACATTACACTAATTACTTTACTCCTGTGCTGAACCATGCTGTCTTTATGGCCCCTTTTGGTTGCCCATATTTGGATAGGTATTTTAAATAGGAAAATGGTTTACGTCGAATATTGTGTGAAAAGTGCTCCCAATCATATCCAGCTTTTCGTTCAATTGTGCACATGTAGCATCATGAGAATAGAATTAATTTACAAGGCAGGCGAATAATGTTATTTCATGTGTTTTTCCTGAAAACTTATTATTTTACTGCATATTCACGGCCCGCAGTTAAGAATGTAGTTTTAGAATTATCATCTCATGGGGAGTTGTCTGGAAACATCTGTTGTTGTGATGCCAGTGATTGACTACTGTACTTTGTTCATAAGCAAATTGAATTCCGGCATTTCTTGAACCGATTTTTGACTTTCATTGACAGAGGCTGCTAAAGGCGTACGCCATTGCTGTTTTATGAGCCCCGCAGCTCAAACCTGATGCGGCCACAGAGTTGAGATGGCTTTAAATCCTCGGAAATTATAAGGAAAATGTCATCGTATGACAGGTTGTTGCCATACCTTATTTTCTTGCCTTTTATGTCCCATCTAAAACAGGTTCACTTAAGTTTATGATCTTGAGAAGAACCGCATTTAAATTGCTGTAACCATCACCCGTGTTTAAGATCACTTAATATTAGTGGCAGCAATAATCAGCCTCAAGGTAGTTAAATAGAGAGTCAAATTGACATTGAAGTAAATTTGCGTACATAATAAACAATAGAAATATCGTTAAATTTTTCTATTGATTTAAATGAGAATTGTTGCTCTAATTCTGACTTTGCGATAATAGTATTGTGTAGAGGCTTAGCCTGCTCCTTTCTGTGAGTTATAGCATATATATATATATATATATATATATATATATATATATATATATATATATGATATACTAATAGTAACTAGGTACTCTTTGTCTCTCTATCGTAAATCTAACTAATAATTTGTGTTAAATTAATTATTTTTTTCGTTATTTGTATTGACAGTGAAACATTAGTCACCTTTGTCTTTTGTATGGCTGCGTATCGTGATGATAATGATGATATTTAAGGATATTTAAAATCTGTTGTTGATCTTCTTTAAGGAGTCATTAATAGTAACACTTAAAATTCATACTTTTACGCGGATTACAACATTGCTGCTGCACTCGAATTTAAACATGCGTAACGTAAAGTAAAATTATAAAAACATATAAAATGATCGACTCTCCGGGAAAAGTTTAATAGAAGTCTAAGAGCACACATTATTATAATCGTAAATGAATGACAAATATTTTGTTACAATATTAATTTTTCGTTTCATTTGTTTTGTGTTTGCTGTTGTTTTTGCCTTGGTTAATTTTTTTATACCACCTACAAATATATCACACAAAAAAATCGAAGAATCAAATGAAGCCAATCCGTATGATTCCAATATAATTATGGACGATAATGATGTCGAAGATGAGGACATCGCCGAAGAACAGGACGAAGATGAGGATGATTATTCTGAAGACGATGAATTCGAATCTTCCGACGAAGTGACACTCAATAATAGTAGGTCAAGGTCTCACCGGCAAAAGGTTGTTGTCTTTCCGCACGAAAGACTGATGATGAATAGGAACAGGTAAATTACTCAGTTCATTTTATTCTGATCATATTGTTGGATTTCTGTAGATTTGTCAATGGTCCTGCTGTTCATTCTACTGCTTTTGTGTTCGTTTCTCTTATTATTCATTTTTATTTTTATATCTGTTATTTTGCTGCCACTGTTATTATAGTAGTAGATGTGTCACTGGCGTTTATTTTGAGGCTTTTCTTAATGTAGCTGTTTTCGGGCGACTGCATTTGTTTAAATCCGACCATCGCCTACAATTAACGAATCAAAATTTAGTGCGTAAAACTAGATCATATGTTGAATTTTAATTTATGGAACTTTAACAAAATAAACATAAAAAAGTAAGCTAGCCACAAAATCCCGTAAAATTTGCTCAATAATTCATTTCCTGTTGCAATTATACCTCATCATCTATAAGACAAACAGTTAAATGTGTAGCTCCGTGTAAAAGAGAGGTTTCATTGGCATCCCTCTCAATCAAAAAGAACCAATAGTGTGCTAGAATAAGCAGGTTTGACCATCTCAACAAGACTTTAACCCACAAAATGCTAACCACTTGCTCTATGGACGACCAGGCAAATTCATTGTGAACATGATGCCTTAAAATTGCCATAAGTATTATGATTTGTTCAAGTCAATATAAATAAAATGGATTTAAGCATGAAAAAATCTTAAGCGTAATTTATAAGAAATTACTGAAGTCAAATACCAACATGTCATTAATCAACCACTGTCAATATGCAAACAAACATGTAACATTTACCAATTCTTAATAAAACTTTTTGTTACTGTTACGAAGGGCAATCAGTCAAAATTTATGCAAAGATGTACATTACAGAATTATGTTTGTTTGCATAAAAAACGTGATTGAAATTTTAAAGGACAGTTTTGAATAATGAAGAGAAAGATAAAGTTTTCACAAGATAGACGTTTCACATTTTAAATGATCCTTAGTTCATTTTTCTTAAATGAAATCTGTGGAATGTTCATAGGCCACTCGCACTCAAACCAAAAATATATTATCGACGGCCAATTAAAATTAATATTGCCTTTAGCCGATTATTGTATATGGGCTTTATTTATGTTTCGCAAAATAAGGTCTCGGTATGCGTTGCTGACTAGGGCACATGAAATAATAGTAAATTGCAATACAAACAATAAGCTGCAAAAGCGGGGTTATAAATATTAATTTGTTTTATTTTCTATGTAAATTTATTGAAACAAAAATATCCTGAAGCAACCAATAGACTTTATAAAACCCATATATATATATATATATATATATATATATATATATATATAATGTTTCATGATAGGATTCGATTGTGTTATTGTCCAACTAATGCTTGCGTAAGAGCACAAATTCATCTAATAATCTAGACCATTGTTTTAAATTTATTTGACAAATCCTCATTATTAACCGCAACTGTTCTAGGCAGCTTATTTCCTACAGATTAAGTTTCACACTGATATATTTTCATGATACTGTAATTCAGCTATGAATTTCAATTATTCTCTATTGCCCTGTTACGTGTATACGATCAATAAATATTTTTTTAAACATGGAAAGTAACGTGCATATATTATAATATGACTTTTATATGTCATACCATAACTAAATTTCATTTTATCGGTAAAATTTACAATGCTTAAGCAACTTATTTTTCCTAAAGTAAGAAGTTGGTACTAATAATTATTGTAATTTCGGTGACAGCAGATAGTATAGATGTGTTTATTCGTAAAAAACGGAAAATGCTGAACAATGCACTGGTTGCTTATTTATACCTATTTTTTATATTGTGGTGGGTAAAACACGCTTTATAAGTTTATGGACAAATATTAGAACCCGGTAACAAGAGATCAGCGTCCTTTATTAGTATCTTGGCTTAAATAAAAAAAACTTCGCCAAGTTCCTCGAAGTTGCATATGAGCAGCATGCCTTCGAATACAAACTTACATTATTCGGAATTTACATCTTGTGTTGTCCAACAGAATAAAAATCCTTGTTTTATCGACGAAAAATCTTTAATAATCTATACATAAGTTGGATTATAGTAAAAATATTTTGGATATAAGATCATTTCCAGTCTCTCACGTTTATATATATGTATAGAGAGAACGAGAATGAGAAAGAGATAATTGCTATAATGCACTAAACGTTTGTGTATGATGGTATATGCAATTTTTGGTTAAACTGAAACAAACATGTAATCTAATTGCAATCAATTATTGTTAAATGTAATCTAAAAAAAAATTATCGATTGCGAGCTTCATTTAAGGAATGTAATTCTATATCACAATTATACTGTAAATATATATATAAATATATATATATATATATATATATATATATATATATAGAGCTGTAATTATATATATATATATATATATATCATGTTGATGAAACCTTTTGAATATTAAGGTCAGGTGCTTGTTACTTTTATATATATATATATATATATATATATATATATATATGGTGAAATCCATAAAATATACTTTAATTCATTTTCAACTGTATTACTTGTTTATATTTTCTAAAAATATACTGTGACTGTCTGGGTAGAAATGGATGAAATGTATGCTAATTGGTGACTGAATGAGACAAATACTGTTTAAGCACCAGTTGATGCAAATTTGAAATAAGCATGCAGTGCACGGTTTCGTAGCGTAGATTTTAAATTGTCTTACTCTAATGCAAACTCTCCTGATTTAAATCCTTGTCTGCAGCAATTTAGTATGCTTTGTAATAGTGTCAAAACAGCCATTTCATTTTGAATTGGATATTGATCGTTATTATTTTTTATTTATAGAAAAACTGGATATTTTTTTCTCAGTAGATACATCAAGATATTTGGGACTTCAAATAACTGTATATAAATTATGATAAATTCTTAGGTTATACTATATTGGACAAAAATTTAGATTTAAACGGCTAATGACGGTAGTTTTGCTATTTTGTTCGATATTAGGTGAAATGCAATGGGATTGGTGTTTACTTCAAGCTACAAAATTGATGTAAAGAACTGCTACCACCCTCCGTGCAATCGTTGATTTAATAATCGTATTACCTATAAATATATATATATATATATATATATATATATATATATATATATATATATATATATATATATATATATATATATATATATATATAACACGATATTGAAAACTGCACAAAGTTAATGCTCGTGACTACAAAGAAAATGTACAGCCAAATCATTTGCAGTCAGGAACAATGTATGCGAGACTACTAGATGTGAAAGCAGCATATCTAATTTTGCTTTCCATATGTATTTATTGTGCGTTGATTCACGCTAGTCAGTTTTCCGTCGTACTCTGATGATTATCAAGGAAGGGCGCTACGCTTCAGTACTTTTGACTGACGGTAGATTTGCTGTTGTTCTACGACAAGTTAAATACAATGGGATTGAGGCTTACTTCAAGCTTGCCTACTTTATTTAAAGAATTGTTATCACCACCCGCGCAATCAATTATTGTTTAATTATATTTTCGAGATATATGTCGAAAGCTTCGAAAACGTTAATGTTCGTGATTGCATAGAAATTGCACGGCCGACATTTTCAGTCAAGTTCAATGTATGCAAGACTACTGGAGGTAAAAGCTGCATATCTAATTTTGCTTTGTATACATATATATGGATTGCGGTTTGATCCTTGATAGTCAGAGTGCCGTCTTACTCTGATAAAAAAATCGTGGTAGGTCGAAACGAGTCAGTACGTGTGGCTGACAGTAGTTTTTCTGTTGTTCATCGACTGGGTAAATTTTTTTTGATTGGTATTAACTTCAATCTAGCAAAATTGATGTAAAAGAAGATTTAAATTTAAAGTTAATACTAATATTTTTATAACTACTATCACAGCTTCGCACTTTACTAGATGGATTGCTTCATAAAATTGACAGATACCCCCCTTTTCTTTGGAAGTGGACTTCAATGTTTACCTTGAGTCTTTATTAACAAGACTGATCTCCGATTAGGCAATTATCTGCTGGAACAGCATTTTTGTTATCACATGTGCTGTCATTACACGCAAAGATATCGTTTTTTGTCCTTGTAATACTGAAATTTGGACACATGGGAAATTTTTATCTTTGTTTAGCCTAGCACAGAAGTAAGTTATAAATATAAATTATTGATTCGATTTTTAAATTTTTTAAGTCAAATATAATAGTGTTTACGAAATTTACAGTTTGTTGCTATTGGATTGCGTTCCTTACTCCCTTAATCGTTATATCTTGTTAATGCAGTGTCGGAGTGAGAAAAAGCTTTCGGTGTTTGGCACAATTGATTTCGAATATACTATACAAATCCTTATCAGACGCAATTTTATGCCATTAGGGTATTCTTCACGTGATACAATGTAGTATCAACAACACTGATTGCGACATGAATGCGTAACAGGTGTCTGTATGGACATATTATCGTGTTACATATTAATATGTAATCTTGTTTTTTTAAGACCTGGATTTTCTGCTTTGAAATATCTGCTTCAATACCTCCATTTTGTGGCACTTCCATTGAGTTACTGGACATTTCTCCTTGGATGAATTCGTTAAGAAGGTTTGTTAATGACCTAGTACTTCTTCTTTAAATAAACGTTTTTCATGTTTTATATCTAATTTTGTTTGGTATATATATATATATATATATATATATATATATATATACCTTTTGAAATGCAAGCTTTAATAAAATTCATTGTTCCCTTCCTGTGCAAAACAAAAGAAATTTTATCAGATATAAGAAAATTTTCTTTCTCATGATCTTCTCAAATATCTACTCATGAACATATCTTTATATATAAATTGGAAAGCAAAACAAGATAGAAATATTTGAACATAGAGAGAGTGTGGAAAATATTTCTATCTTGTTTTGCTTTCCAATTTATATATAAAGATATGTTCATGAGTAGATATTTGAGAAGACCATGAGAAAGAAAATTTTCTTATATCTGATAAAATTTCTTTTTGTTTTTGCACACAGGAAGGGAACAATGAATATATATATATATATATATATATATATATATATTTGTAAAAGAACTATGCCTGTATTTGAACGCTTGTTTAGTTACTTTGGTTTTTCAACGTCGAAATTTTCTACAATGAGGTTTATTTTGTGAAATTTATCTTGTGACATATAATTGTACATGTTCATAATTTTGGCAAAAAACCATAAGTCGATGTGCATCGCACCAGACTTTGTTGTTAAGTGGCACTTTACAAAGACGAAATATTACGAAACAGCATTTATTTCCTAAAAAGCTTTCTAAAACCATGAAATAATAGATAATGTAGCTAAATATTCTTAATTGCATTAGAAAAGAAGAACCCAAAGCGAAGAGTTAAATAGGTGAACTTGATCTCAACTTACTTTACTTTTTTTTCGTCTCAGCGCTCAACCAGACAATATCAATTTAGAATTACCTAACAAGAAACTGAAAAGTGCGTACAAATCAAAATCGTCAAAATCAGCATCAAAAGGAGCAAGGCCACAGGCAAAGACCAGCCTGCTAGTTAACTGGCTTTTAAACGATAAAGAGCAACCGCATAAACACATGTTTGGCGACAGCTGGCTAGCTGCTTTGTCGCAGACCCACGCGAATAAAAGCAAAGACCGAAACGAGGTTGATCTCTTAACAAACTCAACTTTTCCTGATATGGAAATGGCAATTAATGCGGATTCCTGTCAAGTATCAAACGCCGTTGAGAGATGTTGCGACCAAACAACTTTCAACGAATTATATGACTGCTCATTGGCAACAGTTGTACATGACCGGATTGGTCAATCGGTGATGGAGACAAATATTTATGATCTCAGCGCTGACACCTTGGATGGAAGAAGCGAGCATCTATTAACTCAAGCGCGTAGCACTACATCCGCCGACAACTATGATGCCACGCCGCCCAGAAGTAACAGTGTTGCTAGAAGAAGACACAGAAAGCACAAGCAGTTCCCATTAGACGTACAGTCCGTTGGCTGTGATTCTGTTGGCTATGTAGGGACCCCTAATCAAATCGGATCGGTACCGTTATACTGTCATTAACTATTTATAATCAAAATGTAGAAATAAACTATTAAAGGATAAATCTATTAGAAATGCAATATAATTAAATTTATGTCGATTTTTTTGTACTTTTCATGTATTTTTTATTTGATATAATTTAAATTTTATTATAAATAAGAATAATCTTGACAAAAAATTCCGATTGTGCGAAATTTTGATCGCAATAAAAAATAAGGCTTTAATAATATTTTTAAAACAAAATTTATAACAAATTCGCTGATAATTGTTCATTACTGAAAAAAATAGCTTTGCATTTATTTGTCGGTAATTTTCCAAGCTACTTTCTTCAATGTGTATAAAATTTTATAACTAGATATTTTACAATTGTTTGCTTTGTTAATTAGACACACACAAATTGGTATTTTGTGTAGAAATCCATAAATATTTAAAAGAAGGGCAAGGCGTTTTCTGAAGTTTTTAATTCTAATAACTGCTTAGTTCAAGGCGAGTGGATTCTAATGACAGCGAAATCATGTTTAAAAAAGCGCTTTGCAGCGACCAGTTCAGTCTTGGTATCGCAAAACTTTTGCATAATTTGTGCTATTAGGAACATGCATAAATTGAGTTCAAAAGATGCTGACAGGAATATCGATTATATTTATGGGCATTCATTTCTTTTCTTCATTTTGTCCTAAACGATATTTATTCGTCATGTGCAATCGTTTAGCTATGAGTTCACATTTTATCCTCATTCCGCCATTGTGAGTAGAACTTCGATAAAATATGGAGCTGCCAACAAAACGTGTCCTCGCAAGCATCTCATTTTGCTTTACTGTAGTTTAGTAGAAAATTGTAAACATATTTATTAGAGTTAAACAAGATCGGCTGCTCTCGCAAAACTGTTTTGGCAACTATTTAATTGTACTGGTTGTCGAAGTAGGAAAACGTGGGTACTTTCTTTGGTCGGGTAACGAAAGGCATTTTTTTTAATATCAACGTCTAAAACACGCCAAGTTTTCAGGCTTCAATCACATATGAACTGAAATTATAAGGCATTTTCATCTTAGATACAGTAGTTGTTAAATATATGCCCACTTTTAAGGCTATACCTCCGAGTCCACCAATGAGAACAACCAGTCGTGTTGCCTGGTGCACACCGTGCAGCACACTCGAAAGGTCACTGAGAAATGAAGTGTGCGCAGAAATGTTTACACCAGACGATGGAACAACTGGAACCGACTCCCAACAACTACAGGACGTTTCGTCTACACTCGTAAGTTACTCAAATCTTTCATTTCTCTGAAAAAACAATGTATACATTTAAAAAAGAAAATGCACCTCATCAAGTGGACTAATTGTGTACTAGGTGCTCCGCAGCTAGTGATAAAATAATTCCAATAGGACCAGAAGTTGGCATGAGCAAAAGGTATAATCTCATGTGCAAATTCGTGTCGTGCTTACTGATTGAACATCAGTAGGAGGCGGTAATTTGCTCTATACCCACTATATAAATATATATATATATAATAGCAGATTTATATATTATATATATATACTATATATATATATATATGTGTGTGTGTGTGTGTGTGTGTGTGTGTGTTTGTGTATATGTATGTTGTCAGTAAATATTTGATTCATATTCCGAGATTTTAACCATTTCGCCAGACCTGCCGCACACTACACACAAATTTAAGCAATATAACAACTGCTGTTTTAATTAGACTCCCATTCAAAGGGAAGCTGGTTGGAATACCTTAAGACGAGATGCTCAAACTGACCACCTTCGATCTGGCAATTTATAACAGACACCATGGTATTGGAGGAAGTTTTATTGAATTGAAGTCAAATCGTGGCACATTAGTTATATATATTTTCTGGCAGTTTAAACTAAATACTACATCATTTTGCATATGAAATTTATCAATTAGATCAGTTTCGTCCTTTCTGGAAACTCATGTATTATTCGAAAATTGCGTGCACTGGGTTCGAGCCAGTGCGCTTTTAGTTCTATGTCTGGGACTCAATCCACTGCGTCACTTCATCCGCACAACTTTAAATCAATGCCTTTACTTCAGTTGGAGCCTAATTATGATATTTTAATAACTAAATTTCTATTGAGCAACCCTATTAGATTTCATTTCAATAAAACATCTCCAAGTGGCGATTGGTCCGATGCAATATCACATATTGGGGTTGGGGATTAATTATAACGTCAGTTCTGAAGGGGTTCCAAATAGGTTCTAACGTAAAGCATAAAAGGTATATGACTAAATATTATGTGTAGAGTGTGGCAGTGGTGTCGTTTTGGATAAAGTCCCTAAATCCCAATACACTGTGCCCTTCTTGGAACCACGTCCGTGGCAATTTCTGAAAATAAATGACGAATTCCAACCATGGTTGAAATTGATCTACTGGATAAATAACCTTTGCTACCTGATGCAATGTTTAATTTGTACTGAAAAATTTCATATAACCAAAAATCTGCCCCATGTCTTCAATTAAATATAACCTTTCTAAGTAGTATGTTATGCATTGTATAATTGCAATTCATGGATAGCTAGTTAAAATTTAGGTAGTAAGAGATTCCTTATATGTTCTGTTTAAAGGTAAGTCTAACAAAATAAACGTACGTTGTACGACATAAAACTGCGTGTTGTGTGCAGCATGGGTGGCGCAGAGAATAGAATTGCAGACTCCGAATCTAATATGTCCCAGTTCGAGTGGTGTTCGCGACAAATTCTGGACAACAACTGATGCGATCCCAATAAGATAGAAAATAGGTCTACTTGATGAATTGCCATCGATATCTTACACTATGCTAAGCTTATATTGGCAATATCTGTTTAAACACAATCGTGCCATTAGACTTCAAATACGTATATATCGTGTTCTTTATATATATATATATATATATATATATATATATATATATATATATATATATATATATGAAAGGTCCTCCACCGTTGATTAAAAACAACAAAATTTAAAATTTAAATCCACCATTAAATAACAGCCGAAAGAATTTTCAGCAAAAAGGTTAGTTCTCATGAAAACAATTTATTTTAATCTTTTTCCATTTTATGGTGTGAGTACGCTTTGGTTAATTATACTTTTTACAGCGTTCGTAAATTTTTTATGTGGCTGTTTAATTATTGACGTTTGACGTTTTTTGGTCTCGTAACTGCTTACGTGTAAGTTTGTTTTACAGCCAAATAAGATGTAAAAGTCAGGCAAAGTCCGTTTTCTGTCATTGAAGATGCCACAGAGTGTCTTGACAAACATACGGGTGGCAGACCAGACTAGATAATTTTTCGGTGCTTAAACCGAACAACAAAGGAAGTATTTTGACATAACCTTACACATAAAGAATGTGTAAGGCGCAATTTCCACATCAAAAGCCAGTTTTTATATATTTCCTATCATATTTTGGGTCACGATGCGTGAAAATTTCCGTTTGACGTTGATATGTTATTAAAAAAATTAAAAACAAACGCAATTATATATATAAAAAAATTTAAGTAAGCACAAATATACATATGTATAAATTTGCATCGTTTCAAAATCGTAGTTCAGCAATAAAACGTAATTTCCTAGAGATATTTTTTATTTTGTTGAAAGAAAGTACACAATTCTCTATAAATAAAAAATTTCTTTCTTCGTTTTTTTGGCATAAGTACTTGTCCATAAAATGTTTCGACTAGGCCACAATTCTAAATAAGATGTTTGTTATCCTACATATTCTATAATTTATAGATGCGCAACGCCATCATTGAATAATTTATCTTGTATACCTTCTGCTTTTCTGTTGTTTTCTTATAGAAACGTCTAAAATGTTTTGGATCGAAGCAAAATTTAATATTTATTACAATGTATATCTAACAATGTCATATTTTAATATACACACCAGTCCCATTATATGCATACATCTGGTAGTATAAACTAAGCACTGTATAATGTAGACTGGTTTCGTCATTTTTGCCAACTCCTCACGTTCTGTTCCGAATTTACCGCGGACAGGGCTCGAACCTGGGCACGTCTGATTCGGAATTTGTATCTGTAAACGCTGATCTACTTTCCCGTACTGTAGTTATAGCACCAGATCGAAAACTTTGTCATTACCGTTCGTGCAACTTATATTCGTGTAATTCCATCTATTTTGATTCTTAATATATATAAATATAGCTGACATTCTAAAAAATAACTTTTAGTATTTAAAAACATGCCGCATTTATATATATATATATATATATATATATAAATCAGTAAATATTATTTGTTGCGGAGAATTAATATAAATGCAAATATGTATTAGGTGTTGCGAACCAAGTAACAAATTTGTTCAGTTGTGACCAGAAGGACAAACCAAAGACAGCATGAACAGAAAGTATAATCTCATGTACATTCGTTTCGTGCTTTCTATCGACTCATCAGTAGGAGCCGGTAGTACGCCCTTTAACCACTATATATTTGGTTGAGGAATGTGGGAAGCTTTTATAAAATAACCGATTGGCATAAAATGTGATAGAATTAAAACACGATTCAATATTCGAATTTTGGCAGAGTTGCTTAGCGCTTAAGCATTAACCTATTGGCCAAATTCGCGTTTATTTTTCCAATCGCACTTACTATTGTCTTTTGTTTGTTCCTATTCAGGGCTACAATTCGGTGCCAGATTGTTTGACTCTACAAGCATCCAACGATGTATACAACATTTGGCCATTGGCATCTGAATCTGCAATTCACGGCAGTCCCTCATCACCTAACCTTCAAGATAGCATAAACGAAAATGTGACAAGTGAAACAACAAGGCAGAACTTTGCCGCCCTATTTCGAGATGTGCCATATAACCTGGACAGTTACAATGAAAATAGCGATGAGAGCGAGGTTGACGACAACATGCAACACTATACTGATGATGTTGTCCTACATGACAATAATTTCGTCAATGGGAAATTAGCCGTTGTTAAACTGAATGACAATAAGTCCAATGATGTAGCAGTGATGTTAAACGACTCTATTGAAACAAACTGTAATGCTGCTAAGTTGCCGGTCAGCGGCTTGCAATCTATATGTAAGAAAAAAATAAACAAGAGCCGGAAAAGGCAGTGCAATGTACAATGTCAGTATGGTAAAAAATCGCAACATGAAACTGTAAATTCACAACAGGTAACTATTTTGTCTGTTCTGTGAGTGATTGACAAAGTCTTGTTTGATTAAACATTTATTCCTTCTTACTTTTAAGTTAATTTTTCATTAACGCAATCTGTGAGTAAGATACGAAATATTTCATTAGACTGACTTGTTTTCTAACGGCTAAATCGAATAATAATTAATTGATATTTTCCAAAAAATTTAATCAGAAGCTAAAATTGTGCTGCATTCGCATAATATTACCTATAAAGCTCATATTCTGAGTGCTTAGTAATGCATAATTAAGATATAAAACGAGAAAAAAATTATAACAGTAGCAGTTTCGGCAATATGCCAGATCCCTATATTAATTCTTGAAATAATAAGTAAAGAATTGCTTAAATTTAATGTTTGAACGAGGTCTGAAATTTTTCTGGTTCCATGAATCGACATTTTAGGACACCTTCATCTAGTCAAGGCTGTACTTTCAACTTCAGTATGTTTGAAGGTACGGAAAACTAAAATCGGTAAGGACTCTGGTTGGTGATGTGTCGTCGAATGTTTATGCAAAGTTTTATGTTTTAAATGTTCAGCGACTTCAATTCTGAGAAAGCTTGATGGCCTAAACTTGGTTTTCAGAACTATTTACTCAATCTTGTAGACGCTAGGATTAATTTGGTGTAAATTGAGCATTCGTTCTTTAAAAAAATATGACATCAATCATGAGTACGATTTCCTTCAAGACATCACTGCCTTATTTTGTTACCTTCAAATATGCGGAAAATGTGCAATGTTCTATGATTTACCGAGAATTTTGCACTCTCTTATAATTTATTTTTAAAATATCTTTTGCAGAAGTATAAGCACCAAAAAATTGAATGCAAAGATTTATTTAGGTAATGCATTAATATGGCAGTGTGAACAAAAACTTTTCTGGAATGATGTGATTTTTATGTTAATATGCTGATTTTATGCATTTATTTTAAGAAATGGTGGATTAAATTAGATTACTTCATTACATTATTAATGAATAAGAGGATTTCCAAACTGACTGCTAATAATTTACTGGAATCCGAATCGGGAATGCATTCAGTTGCCCACTCAACAAAAAATTCACCAATTTATGTTCAGTTTATGGAAATTCTTTTTTGATTTATCATTTGCGGAGAGAGAATGTCGTATCTTGAATTCGTCAATATTTATTTCTTATTTTAAGGAACACTAGAAATTATTTTCTAAACAGTGATTTAGGCTAATGTAGAAATATTTCTCACTTAGATAGTGGTGTTTAGTCTAAAATGCTCGCAAATTCGTTTTTCTAAAATCGAAAAATCACCCTTGCTTAAAGGTTAGAAAATAATGTTTCGAATAAGGACAATAAATCGTTGTATGATATTAACAACGACATAAATTGTATACGTGAATTTGTCTGTGTGCTTGTGTGTTTCTGTGGAATTTGTGTATGCTTAAACTAATTGTACTGTCTGGGCAATTGGTTTAGAAATTACTTCTAATTATTTTAATGTAACCAAGCTATCTAACATTATCCTTGAGTTGCTCTTTTGAATTTACCTTTTAAATTACCAAGTATATTTGTCTAGGTGCCATTTAGAATATGTTGATATTTTAAAATGTATTATAAAATTTAAGCTTTAATCAAATGAATTTTCAAATGTCCAACAAAAATAATTTAAATAAGTGGAATGTGTATCTATGTAAACAAGCGTTTGTTAAACTACAATGATCTTTTCCTGTTTTTTTTCGATTGGAATTACCTTTGCTAACTATCGTAGATCTTTCTACAAAGTTAAAGCTTTCTTTGATGATCAGCTATTCTCGTACGCTTTTCGTCTTTACTTAATATTCTTTTAACTCTGCTTCAATAGATCTCACTTTACAATTCTTTAAACCAAGTTTGTGAGATGTAAGTAAACACCACTCCATTGAATTTAACCTGTCGTCGAAAAACATATCAGAACTGCAGTCAGCCACACGTAATGACGCGTATCGACCTTCTACAATCATCATCAGAGTCAACGACACATTGACTAGTGAGGATGAAATAGCAATGCAGATAAATGAAAAGCAAAATAAGATATGCGACTCTCACCTCGAGTAGTTCAGCATACATTGTACTTGACTGGAAATGTCGTCATTATCAGTATCAACATCTTCATCGTCATCATCAATATCAATATCGTTGATATCAAAATCATTATCCCCATCATCATCATCCACATCATCATCATAATCACCATAATCGTCATTCCAATCACCATGACCATCATCATCATTTCAATCACCATGACCATCATCATCATTCCAATCACCATGACCATCATCACCATTCCAATCACCATGACCATCATCATCATTCCAATCACCATGATCATCATCATCATAGTCCTGATCGTCATCATCAACAGCGTCACCATCATCATAATATTCATCATCATCTGGCACAGAAATCTAAAAAAAACGAATAAATAATCGTAACGACTATATAAGGTTTGAAATATTAGATACACGGATATCACCCTGAATACTCGCCGTTGATTAATAGAATGATGATAAGCGCCTCAAAACTTAAAAAATATCAACTTAAATATGATACTCTAATTTGAGTAATCAATAACGTTCGAAATTGTCCGTACAGATTCCAGGATATTATGTAAAATTGCGCTACGGATACTAAAATATTTTTCGTATTTTATATAATAATTGGAACTTCAAATGGCTATTGAGCTTATTATGCCTTCTTTTACTATGTTAGAGTTGTTGTTTGAGCGTACAAAATGTAATGCGTTTTTAAAAACTGATTTTTTTCAATACCACTTCTCCATGTAACGTGGTATCTGTTCTATAATAACAGATTGCGCATGGCCAGTAGAAAATTTAGGGCTAAATGGATGCTACATACGCTCTACCTAAAGGAACGGCTCACCAAGAAACATTAGTTAGTATATTATTGAAAATAGTTTGTAGTGCGCCGCAGGGTGGCTCAGTGGTTAGAGTACCGAATTCCGTAGCAGACATGCCCAGATTCGAGCCCTGTACTGGGCAAATTCTGGACAGCACATGATGAGTTCCCAATAAGGACGAAAATGATCTACTTGATGAATTGACTTGACAATAATATCCAATACTTATTTTATACTGATAAATGTATGTACATAAAGGGTCAGATGCTTATATCAAGATGCAAAGCTTGATTATAGTAAAGTGGAAAGTTTGCCTAAATTAAGATAAACAGATTGTCGTAAACCTATAAGTGGTCTATGGTGTTCCGGTTTCGTCCATTTTTTGATTAGGAAAAGTGCGATATAATTTGTTTAGTTTTTAGCTACTTTACGCCGAATATTTAAATATTCATAGCTATGGCACATCAAGAATCGGTTACGATGAATTGATATGTACGTCTCCCTCAAAATCAAATGACAGTTAAAGTATATAAAGTAAATTTACCCAATCATGTTTATTATATTTATGAAAATTTCTAAATGGGCTAGTAACTTTTACCAAAAGCGATACATATGGACTGCTCGCCATAAAACTGAGCTTCTAATTTATTATTAACAAATTGAAGTACGGATAATTGTGGGTTTTTTCTAAGAATAAGTTCTTATAAGAAAATCTAACGCGAATAACAACACAGATATTTGCGAGAAGACTTCGAAATAGGTCATTTATAACACAAGTGAATGTGTATCATGAACGCGTCCATTTTATCGATTTAATAGAATCCAATTAGAACTTTAACCAATGTTGCTTAGCCTTGAATGGCATTTCGGTTGTAAATGCTTTTCCCCTTCCCTGATAAAATAATTAAGCAAACGGAAGTCATGCCACATCGTGCGAATAGTAACTAGCGTTAAGTAAGGCCATTTGAGTTCTATTTATTGTGAATTAAACGAAAGCATTCTAAGATTATTAATGTGTTCTCGCTAGCGAGGAACTAACCTAAATGCATTCACGTATTAGTTGTAATAAAACTAGTAACCTATTTCATTCTATAAAATTAAAATCGTATGCTAAATTGATAATTTTAAAATTTTAAATGCCAATTACGCATGGGCTTCCTGTTTAATGGCTATTTATTGATCGAAGCCAACTCTACTTATAAAACTAGTTCTAAATTTGTCAACCATATTCAACTAAATAACGATGCAAAAACAATTAATATTTCCATTTTTACATTCTTTCTTTCATTTATTCCACTAAATGCAACTTCAGTAAATGAACATCAGAGCAGCAAAGGCTAAAAAATTTTGATTGATTGAAGCATATCGTGGAGACAAAAATTGGTTGTTGAATTACCACCATCCTCTTAGCAAACAATCAGTTTTACCTTCACCTTGTCTTTTTTTCGACCGATATTTCGAGAATCAACTTCCTTTACTCATTGTGACACACTTTTATTCGCCATTCGAAGTAAATTCTTTCATTGCATTGTGAGAGGGTAGATACTTCAGGCAGCGTTACTGTATAAATCAACCCGTCGATTTGACTGGAAAATCCATTAATTCGACAACTGTGCCTGCAATGGCTTATTCGTTCGTGTGCAATATCAATTAATCGACTCGGCAAGATAATCTTGCCCTCTTTTGACGATTGACACAGGAGAAGCTATACTGATGTTCTCCATAAGATTTATGATTTGCTATGAGTCTAGCCTACATTTTTCCCACTAGCATTGACTGTAGGCCTCTTAAATTGTAATCCTATGTATTTAATCGCTTTGAATTCTACGTTTTAGAATTAGCTCCATTACCGTTACTGAATTAATAGCAGTCTAATCATTATATTTTTATTTATATGATAACTCATTAACGTTCCCAATAAATCTCCAACATACTAATACCATTTCTATAATTAAACAAACATTGGTTGCGGTCTTGATATAAGAACCTGGCCCATTAATTACTTAAATATGTCAGTATAAAATAAGTATGGTAAAGTGTACGGCAGGGTGGCTCAGTTGTTAGAGTACCAGATTCCAAAGCAGGGGTGCCCGGGTTCGAGCCCTGTCCGCGGAAAATTCTGGCCAGTACATGATGAGTTCCCAATAAGTACGAAACCGGTCTACTGGATGAATTGCCTTTTCGACACTATAAAATTCATAGTTTATACTGACATATATAAGTAATTAATGGGTCAGGTGCTTTTATCAAGATCGCAACATTCATTATAATAATAATACTAATTCCATATAATAATCTTGTGTGAATTCTTCAGGGTGCTCTGCTTGAGGTATAAAATTCGAAGACAACCAGTAATCCAGACTGAAGTTCAGATATAAAAATGAATTTCTGTGTCAAAGAATCATTTATTTGCTCTGGCACAACTCTAACCTTGCGTATATATGCAGATCTGTAAAGCGTTTAAATAAAGGATAAGCGTAAATTCTAATGAAAATTTTTAAATTTCTGTTTCTATACAGTATATTTATGTTGGCATTACTTAATAACACTTTAGAATTTTTTCTGCACGTGTAACGTTTTACTGGTTATTAATAGTTCGATTTTTATTGAATTTATCGTTCGTTTTTTTAAATTATTCGTATTTTTTCTCATTTTGATGCATTAGTATAAGATTTTTTATGTTAGATCACATTTTTCTAGATGAAGTAATTGTCATTTTAGCAAGTCCACGAGATTTCTGCAGCCGTCTTAAAAATGAATCTTTTAGAGCTTCCTCTCTTTCTCTTTATATACATACATGTATATATATATATATATATATATATATATATATAAACTAAGAAATCAGACTGGTTCTATCGATGGACATCGTTCGTCTACTATTGATCAAATAAGACAAGGTCGCCATGTTTCATAATCAATCTGATGACCACTTGTTTATTGAACTGCAAAATGCCAGTATCTCACACGACTCTCGTAAAATATAATTTAACAATAATTGATTGCGCGGGTGGTGGTAACAATTATTAAATCAATTAAACGAACATTGGTTGCGCGGGTGGGGACGTGCCCAAGTTCGAGTCCTGTCCGCGGCAAATTCTGGCCACTATATGATGAGTTCCCGATAAGGACGAAACCGTTCTAATGGATGAATTGCCTTTTCTACACTCTACAATTCTTAGTTTATACTGACATATGTAAGTAATTAATTGGTCAGGTGTTTATATCAAGACTGCAACCTTGCTTATAATAATTATTAAATAAAGTTTGCTAGCTTGAAGTAAGCACCAATCCCATTGTAGTTAACCAGTCCTCAAATAATATAACAAAACTGCCGCCAGTCGCAACGCACTGACGCGTTTCGACCTACCATGACCATCATCAGACTACGACGGCAAACTGACTAGCGAGGATCACACCACATTGAATATATATTCTAATCAAAGTTAGATATGCGGCTCTCACTGCGTAGAAATTGTGCAGCCGATATTTCCAGTCAACTTCAATGTATGCAAGACTACTAGAGGTGAGAGCCGCGTATCTAACATTGATTTCCTTATATATTTAATGTGGTTTGATCCTCGATAGTCAGTTTGCCGTCGTACTACTATGATGATTTTGGAAGGTCGAAACGCGTCAGTGCGTTGCGGCTGGAAGTAGTTTTGTTATGTTGTTCGATGACTGGTTAAATACAATAGGATTGGTGTTTACTTCAAGTTCGCAAAGTTGATTTAAAGAATCGTCATAAAATATCCTTGCTTACATTCCGTATTAACTAATGTATCTTTTCGATTAGTACTGGGGTAAGAAATCAGCATCCAGATGAGCGCGTTATCATATAATCATAATATCGAGAACCGTAACAGATTCTCTTCATTCACAACCAAAATACATATCTTGTTAAATTGGTTTGTTTAAAAAGCACCGTGTCTTGCTGATTTGTGTTTAACTGCTGTTCACAGATATTTGGCGAGATAAAAATTAATTAATTGGTATCATCACTGTTTTAGGCGAACTTGTCGGAAATATTTGACATTCATTAAGCCAGAAACCATACAAATCACTGTTTTAGACATGTTTTGCAAATGAATGCCGAACGGTCTTCCATGACCTAACATCAATACACTCTCGAAATTGCAGCATATCTACCTATAAAATCTGTTCAAATTTATAACTAAAAATATTTTCTTAAAATAAAAATTTGACGAAAATTTTGATTTGTCCATGATTTCCCAAGTGCAAATCCGCCCTTAATGCACCCTTAATTTTCTTTTCCTTTTAGGCTACTTACATTCCTCGTTATATATATTTCAATATTTACTATGCATTTTCTTAATCATTTATATTTCCAAACATTATTTTAATATTTTGTGATAATAATATTTTCTTGAAAACCATTACCACATTTTAATAGTTTCTTCATGTGCAAATTTTGCCACAGCACCCTTAGTTTATAGACACAATATCAAATATTTATGCTTTTGTATGATGTAAATAACAATTTTATGGCCTCTCAGTTGAACTTGGTAGAATTATAAACTAAAAGACATATTGTCACCTTAATATGGTTGCGTCTTCATTTGACAATATTCCTACACAGGCCAATACTGACGGTGTGTTCCGAACCACATATAAGCCAATACTTTTAAGCAAAGTCGCAATCTTGATATAAACACCTGATCCATCATGTTCATATATTTGTCAGTAGAAACTAAGTATTGTATAGAGTATAAAAGGCAATTAATCCACTAGACCAGTTCCGTCCTTATTGGTAAATCAAACTTGGACATGTCTGCTTCGGAATTTGGTGCTCTAATCACTGTGCCACCCTGCCGCACCAGATTCCGAGGCAGACGTGCCCGGGTTCGAGCCCTGTCTGCCGCAAATTCTGGACAGTACGTGATCAGCTCCTCATAAGGACGTAACTTGTCTAGTGGATGAATTGCCTTTTCTACACTATACAATTCTTAGTTTTTACTGACAAATATATGTACAAAATTGGGTCAGGTGTTTATTTCAAGATGTAATTGTAATTAGCGCCCGCGCAAACAGTGTTCGTTTAATCATACACGAATCAACTTCTTTGATGGAAATCTTGGTAGTTGTTTGGTCAGCAGAACGTTAGGTACCGTCTTTATTAGTTATAATTTGCCTGTTTCAGATCACGATGTTCACTGGTTTATCACCAGGTGAGAATTATGCTTTTTTCAAACAAATTCATAAATTAAATGTGCTGGGATGCAAAAAATGAATTTTTATTATTTTATGACAAGCTCATATTCAGTCAAACCATGACGATATATTTAATCTGAAATAAGAAAAAGTGCTGTTGCTGATTTTGTGCGTATAATTTGAATCTTCGTATTTGGAAGTTGCTATTCTGTGACATTTGACCATTTGTAGAAGATAAGACACATTGAGTTCATGGCTTCTTTCATTGATTATCAATTAAAATTCGTTATTCAGTCGCGTTTTTTTTACTGCCAATGCCACTTCTTTCAGAAATATGATGAATTGCTACCTCTTTATCTTTTTTGCTTTTTTATCTTTATGAAGATAAGATATATGTAACCGCGGTATTGCAGAAAGATTATCATTTAATTTGCCATATTTGGAAGTGTTTGCCACATGGCCCGTGGCCGTATTTATTCTATTATCCGTGGAAATCTTACCACCATATTTCTTTAGATGCCTCATATTTACTAATGATAAGAATTTTACGATACATAATCCAGCGGAAATTTTTTGATCTACGAAATTTATTAATTTAATTCATAAGACTACTGTCTGCAGTCGTTCAGTCTTTTGATGAACTGCTGCCTTCTAAATGCCTTCGAATCTTTAAGTACATTGAATATAAGCTACACGCAAACCGTTTTCATTCAGAGAGATTGCAATTTATGCTGAGATATTTTAATGCTTGTGTTCTAAGGCCAATGGGCGTTTTTAATTCTAAATCGGTCGAGCTGCAACCTCTTTAATTCCACTGTTACTTAAAGTATCGAAAAGATTAAATATATCCTAAATAGTGTTTTGCAGGTAGGCTATTATTTAAACTACGACATTTCGATGTGTTTATCTTTTGGAAAAAGTAATTTTTCATTTAGATGTCCAATATATTGCTACCTATTAAATGTCTTAGATTTTTGAAGTTTATTTCTGATAAGATAAAAGCAACGAATGGTGTTGCAGATAGATTGTCATAAAGTCTTCTTCGTTTGCGTGTGGCCAAATAACTTTTTTCATGTAGATATTTAATTAGATTCTACTACCTTAATGCCTTAGGTTAGTAAAGCTTATTTTGGATAACATGTAAACAAACCATAGTTTTTCAGAAAGATTGACATTTGTTCTATAATATTTGCAACTGCCCTTCCTATGGCCTACAACCGATTTCCTTCCGTCACCAGTAACACCTCTACCTTCTTAATACCTCATAAAATGGCCAATGTCTGCGGAAACAACAAAAATATATCTGTCATCCTATAGGCGTCATGTCTCCGTAGTCTGAATTCTATACTGTATGCCCATTCCCGTGTAACGTTGGCTAGAGTAAAATAAATGCGTTAAAATGGCTTGTCAGTTACGTCGAAGAATTCAAGACATAACGGTAGTGATTTTAATAACAAGATTTTGCTTCAACAAGTATCTAAAAATATTTAAAATGTCTTCATCAAATCAATAAAGCAGTAACCAACTTTGAGGCCGAGTACGCCCCAATGGTTCTATTTAGGGCTGATGGGAATACAAAATACACGAATTAAGATGAAGCAAAGTCAGTAAAATTATTCATGCAGCAGTCGAGCCGGAGAAGTGAATATTAAATAATGTTTTTTTGTATTTTTGTTAACTAATTGAATACCCTTTAAATGAGCAAACCCCTGTACATAAATTATTAAAAATAAAGCTTTTCTGTTGAGCAAAAACGACTTCGTCTGAAAGTTTGGAAAACGTATTAAGAGTATTATTTGTGCAAATAAACACCCTAACTGTGTAGTTAGGGACAACTAAGTCTAGGCTGGATGAAAACAAAGTCATGAACTCTGAGGGAATCCGTATAAACGAACCAAACAATATTGGTGAACTCAAAAATTAACTCAAAGCAGAACGAATTATTAGTTACTGGTATAATTAAATATCGAGAAGGATCGGTAATTGGCTGTCAGACATCGGTTCGGCAGCGGTGCACCTAGGCACTACATTCTTTTTAAATTCACGTCCACACGTCATGAGAAAATGGCAGGATTAAACTTGATCGAATGTCCCGAGTGCACTTCTGGTTTTCTTCATTCCCTAAAGGTATCTCACGAATTGGCCTCAAAACTACTAACTTAGTTTGCCTTGAGTTTATTAATTTAATAGAAAGCAAGGCAGCGACTTCAACGATATTACCGCAAGCTCTCGAAACAGCCTCGTCCACTGAACTCACAGCTGAAGTCCCATGGTAATAATCCACACGCTTTGTTTCACCTTTAATTTCTCCATCATGCTGGAGCCCAATCTTCCGAATTGTCTGACTTCTAAATTGCAAACCGATAACTTATACACCAGTGGTACATTTGGATAAATTCTACTAAAACTACAGACCCTACACTATTAAGAAGATAAAACAAATTAAGTAACGACTTTAATATTGCGATTTAGAAAAAAAACGCCAATCATTATATTTTATCTGTTGCGCAACTTGTAACAAGTTAGTTCAAATATGACAAGAAGGATAAACAATAGGCAGCATGAGCGGAAAGTATTAGCTGTTTCACACTCGTTTCGTGGTAAACATTGTTGGACTATACAGCCTCATTATACAATCATTCACATACTAATTCAATAGACGGTGTAAACAACCAAAAGCAAACAAATATCATTTTCGCATGAAATCCGAAAGTTCACATATTAGATCATATCAATTCGTCATTACGCATTTCTATCTTCCTCCCTCTATGTTATTCTGGCTAACTTGATTATCTAAAGTAATCGATCAATTAATTGAGTAAGAAACAAAATATATACCTTTAGTGCGAGTTGTAACAGTTAATTCTAATTCAGATGTATATAATGCGTATAGTGTGGGTGGTCTAAATTAAAGCATAAAATTATACACAAAGGAAGTTTTAAACGCAAAATATAATAAAATATTTTGTGTGCGATCTCAATCAATAAGTACACTAAAATATATATATAACGTCTAAAGCTAAACAGGCAAAACTAATTACAAGTTCACAAATCAATTTCTGTTGGCGTTACAAAATTAAAAAAAGATTAAAAAATTGCATTATCAGTCAGACAGCCAGTCAGCTATGTCTAGTTGCATTACTACATCTTAGATTTATTTTTTTATAAAAAAAATTATATGAATTCAAATTACACTATTGCTCAGGTCACATTGAATTTATAAGAGTTTGTCCTTTCGTCTTTTTTATGAAATACGTGCCCTCTAAAATTACGTGACATCTGCAGAATCACCCATCACTCACTTTAAGCCTGTGGCTTTAAGGTGAGAATTTGGGTATAACTGACTGTTTTGAATATCTTGCTGGTTGCCTCAATGGTTTAGGCAATATGGGTGGCGAGGTGAATAAGGGAATCATGAAGGCTAGAGTATAATTTGCCAAACTTGACCATTTATTGAGAAACAAGAGAAGCTAACTCTGCCTAAATAATAGTGTGTACGAAGCCTCTGCACGTTCAGTTTTGCTATTTTGCAGTGAAACTTGGCTCTTTATAATCGAAAAGTCCAGAGGTTTACAGGCCTTTGAGCACCGATGTTTTAGGTGCATAGCTCATATAGGTTACCAGTAATGTTTAAGTAACGCTGATACCTGTACACATAGTTTTGTGGCGGCCGACAAGTGCTTGTTAATCAAGCGAAATTGAACACCATCAAATTGGCTCGGTCATTTGCATTTTACCGTGACCTTCAACTCGAATGTCCAGAGAGCATAATTATTTCAGCCAGTAGCAGATTGATGCAGATAACAAGGGTAGATTTTCAATCTGAAGACATGGCTAAAGTTAACTACAATCCATTTGAATTAGTATTGGACCCCTTCGTATACCATGATGGAATCCAAGTATGCACGATATTTTTTGGTTCAAGAACTGTGCAATATGGCACCGACACGACCTCATGGTAATTTTGTTGCAGATTTATTGTAGAATAATCTTAAGTTTTTTGTCTTAGTGAGCAGATTTAACTGTGATGTTTGGTCGTGTATACGATGTGATACAATGAAAACCACAAAGAACCTGGATTCTCAACGTCGCACTGTCTTTAAGCTTTCCGAGCCATACTTGTATGCATAGATGTCTAGGTCACCCTATTTCTGTGTTACCGAAATAGGTGTTTTTCTTCCATTTGAATTGGATCCTACTGATTATAAATCATTCTCCATTAATTAATTATTTTTAATACATTACTATTTTTTCATGATTTCCTCTTTAAAATATTATTTTGACAGTTTTCTCTATTTTCACACATAGTTATACAACAGTGAAACATCAGTTATTAATAGCTCATGCATTGCAATCTATGCTGCTGATAAAAATGATTTCTCGTATAAATTATCATTTAAACGATGACATCTAGATGTGTAAGTCCTATCGTAAGTGGTCTTGCATACTTTTACTTAACCACGAAATGTTAGAGGGTGAGTTCTATATTCATTGGTCGTTTTCGTTAAATAACTTGATAAACTGTTTCCTCCTCAATGGTTTAGACTTACTTATTATAATACACGTGAAAAGTACTAGATTTTGGTGTTTCAGATAGATCGTAATTTACGGTTTTTGCGGATGAGATTTCCCTCAGAAATCGTAAGGATTTTGAATGTAATTTCAAGTGCGTAGTCTTTCGTGTTTTGCTAAGACGATTGTTGAGGCGGATGGGAACATACCTTATATTGCAAGCCAAATGACGCCTTAAGCTACTAATAGACTGTTTAATAGTAAATCGTCAGTCCGGTACAAATTTAGCAATCCATTTATACCCAAAGTTCCAACTAATCATTCCCATTCTTTCATTATTGGCCAGAGACCACAACACATGTAGAAGTGATATTGCAATAAACATAAATGGATACCATAAGAGCTTCTCCTAAAAAAACAAAAATTAACCAAATTATAGTAATTAGTATGTAACTAAATATTGTGTGGTGTGTGCGGCAAGGTGGCTCAGTGGTTAGAGCACAAGATTCCGAAGCTGACGGGCTGAGGTTCGAGCCATGTCCGCGGTAAATCCTGGCCAGTACGCGATGAGTTCCAAATAAGGACGAAACCGTTCTACTGGATAAATTGCCATTTCTACACTGTGCAATTTTTAGCTTATACTGGCAAATACTTGTACATAATGGGTCAGGTGTTTATATCCAGTTCGCAACCTTGATTACAGTAATTATTATTACCGCCCGCGCAATCAATGTTCGTTTGAACAAATTAATAATCTGATGTATCGCATACAGAAATACACACGTCGGCATTATCTAAAACATCACGTGGAATTCGGGCTCATGAAACAACACTTGTGTGTAAGTTTTGTTTTCATACATTTTTACTGTTCATATTAACAAATCTACATAAAATTATACAAAATTAGGCGTTTTGGACACCTAGCATCAGGACTCATACCTGAAAGTGTATTTTTGATTTTTTAAAAAAAGAATTCTAGGCTTTGACTCGTAACAGGTAGTTTAACATGTATTCCAGTTTACCGGAATTTTGAATGAATTTTTTTTGCATTTTTATTTTAAAATACCTTTGGCAATGTTACAAAGACTTCCTTAACTGCGCACCAATTTTATAGCAGTTATACCTTGCTGTTGCATTCTTTGTGCTTTTACCAAAATTGTAAGATAGTTTTCATTTTTTAAATCGTACAATGTACGTATTTAGGTTTGATTCATTGAACTAGTTTGTTGAAATCTCCTAATAACAAACAAGGAAAACGAGTGGGACTAAACGCGTTTATCTGACAGAAATATTTTCGATTTTTGCAAGTCGTTAAATAAACTGTGACTTGGTGTTTTTTGAAAAACTTGACAACCCCAGTTTAACTAAATTTTATTGCCAACCGCGCAATAAATCATTTTTAATTTTAACTTTTTCATCCACTGGAAAATATAAATCCTTTTTGGTTTGCATAGTATTGCTATCGTAAAGTAACGATAACCGTTTAAGTAATCCTATTCTAAAATTGCTTGATTATTTTAAATTTTCTAGCACGCTTATGCTGATAAATCCGATGCTCGTCTAGCTTCCAAATCTCCGCACACAAACGGGAATAATCAATTAATCAACAGTAATTCTACAAGACAAAACCAAGTACAATTATTCCACAGTCAGCAGATGAGAAACCCAGAGAAGGACAACTTAGTTCATCGCAGGAAGAACAGAAAATCTTCAGAACCGTCTAATTTTAAAGCATCTAGCTCAATTTCCGGAATGAGTAACGCTGATCAGAAAATGATTATCGTTAACAATGTCTGGAAACCGGAGACGCAAACAACGTGTAAATATAACGTTCTGAAATTATTTGTAAATTTCAGGCATTACGTAACTAAAAACGTATTTGTTTATATAGGGCCAAGTCGATATGCTGCACTCAGCACTGGAAGTGTTGAAAGCTCAGGGAAGTACGCGTTTTGGTCTTACCGGTTACTTATTTATATTAAGGGGCACTATAGCCAATTGCCAGTTTATATTCGTTCTAGACATAGAGAAAAGTTGACGGGTGCGATTTCTTATAAGTGTGCGTGACCATGTAGTAATTTATAACACGTCAAATAGTAAAATTAACAGCTAGATTTCAAACCAACTTCACTTTATAAACTCTTCACTTGCTCAGTAAATAGAACCAGCAACAGGATTTTGTAGAAAAGCTATACTTGAAAATTACAATTTACAATCACGGTTAATATTATCGGTGGCGAACTAGTAAAGAATTCGCGTTGTGAATGGCTGAACTTGATATTGGTTCCTTGTTGGCTTTACTGTTCACAAGTATAGGATATTTTGAGAGCCGTTTCTTCAAAATATTCGCCTAATAATTCGAAACGCTTGCTTATCTGAGAGGAACAAATTTTTCATATTGAATTGAACACACTCTCCCAAACAAGTTTGAATTATCATGTTACTAGGTATGCCATACCTATAGATAGATAAATGTATAGACCGCCGAAACCAAGAATATTAGGTTTTATGCTAGTTTTATTGCTGTTACTATCTTAAAAGTAATACTGGAACCATTTTTACTTTATTCGGTAACTAAATTATCTCGAGTGAGAGATAGTAAATAAGGAAACACAAATAGCTTTTAATTTACCTACTCTCGTTAGAAATACAGACGACACGTGTTATACTCTACAGAAATGTCAAAAATTACTTTTTTTAAATGTTCAGATTGAATTTTTCAATGAAGAAAGTTGGCTGCTTAACCAATCATAATGTCATTTACAAAGATTTTTTGGTTTATTCGGTTCCCGGAGTCAAAATTTCATTATTACTTCATTTCTGCAGATTTATTTATTATTTAAAATGCCATACTTCCTGAATGAAATGATAAATAATTTAATATATATATACATTTCGGCTGTTTTAGAGATATTCACAGTTGGTTACATTTTCTGACGGAAAACTACAATAGCTAAATAAAGTAATGTATCTTTTTCCTAACAACCATACTCATCCTGATCGTAGGCTAACGGTATATAGAATTGGGGCAATCAAATATGTGTGCTCTACCCATGGGTACAATTAATTTGATACTGGTCCTTTAAAGAGCTAATTCAAAGCATCGAACGATTCAACGCTAACTTCAAGCTTTTGGTAATTTTGTTCGACAATCTAAAAACTTTATTATTTAAGCGTTAATTAACATTTTGTCAATCAATAATAAAGAAATTTTAATACATCATTACTTTTGTAGTCTCCGCGGTGGAATGAATTATTAGCGTGCTTATTTGCCGTCTCCACACTGATTGTGCTATATTTGTCAGATCAAAATAACTGGAAGATCAAAAAATATTTTCGTCTGTAGTTTATGCATTAACTTCTGTTATTTTTACATACCTAACATTAAATATAGATTGTAAATTTAGATCTGCTATGCAATAGGTTTACAATATCCATGTAATCTAGAAATACCTGGCATTGATTATGGTATATGTTGACGGTCGTCTTTTAAATAAATTCGATTCCTGTTATATTTATTCTGAATTATGCTTAATTCAAATTCAAACAGAATAATGCATAACGTTACCACGACGAACAAGTAGTTTATTTACAAATTAGCTCAAAAGAACCAGAGAAATAAGCAAAAAGTTTTATTTCATGTACATCTCTGCGCCGTGCTGCCTGGGGACCCAAAAAATTGGAACCGACACTAGGAGTTATGCCAGGATTGTATAGAACACGCATATATTGGCGATTTAAACATAAAAAATAAAATTGTTTTTCATAAGCTTATAAGAATTCGAATGTAAATTGCTCATAATAAATAACAAGTTTCATAATATATTGACAATTGCTTTGCCTAGTGACTACAAATATACAAGTTTGAGGATGCCATGTTGAATACGCATAAAGAACCAAGCGAACACAGAAAACAATTTCGCCAAACAACGATTCCATTAAAATCTTTACCCCTAAAAGCTTGATGAATATGTTTTTTAACTTTTGCAAATTCAATGCTTCGCATTCGCACCTTACTAGTATGACTACTGAGTTGTGCTTTTTTATGTGCAATGGTTTAAATTATATGATTTTTATATTTGATTTATTATTTTTAAAATTGACATGTGTTAGCTTATAAGCTGTTTCGCTACTCTTATCAATTGTTATATATAAACAAGTGTCGAGCCCGAAGGAATGCCAGGCCTATAATGGTAACAAGTCGGTCAAGACTATAAGTCAAGGCCAATCGCTCTCTAACAATCCATTTCCGGATGTTTCGCCTTCAACATACCGAGGAAGAGATGACGACTCGCAACAGCTGACGGCGTTGCTGAAGGCCTACACAAAACTACTTAGTCAGGAGGACGCTACGGCAACTAGGCCTAATTGCCCTGCAAACTCGAACAAGAAGTCAGATTTGGTGTCGTGTATAATTGATGGGCAGTTGAAAACATGTTCAGAAACCTCTTTTTCGGAGTCTGAAGGTTAATCCTTAGTCAATGCTTTATTTGTGAAATGTTAAAAAATTATTATTTTCCCACTATTTCACCTCAGGCTCGCTTGTTTTATAGGAAAACTACTGAGATTCTTTCGTCTTTGTCGTGTGTTTTATCATTTCACCTTATATTCTGTCAGCTTACTAAGGCTTGTGTGTCTGTTAAATGATTTTTTGTATCAGTGAGACAATATTACGTAAAAATCATATTTTGTTCAATTGAACTTTTATCATTAATAATATTCACATAATTTCAACAACACTGGGAGATTTATCATTATGACCATTACGGCTATGAGCTTTGCGCTTAAAACCCCTCTCCCATGGAATACCAATTTTTATATTAAACATATCATGAGCTGCAATGACCTAAAGAATAGGGAAATAATTGTTGATCCCAACATTTTCGCCTGCACAGGGTTCAAAAGATACAAATTAAATCTTAAAATTACAAATTATAAATTTAGCTTAATTAGACGCGTTTAGACATTTTGCTAAAAATCTGAAGCTGATTTTTGTTGTACTTTTGTTAGGAAGCATTTGGAGGTTCCAAATATAATTTCTAAACAGCACTTCCAATTTAACATTTCAATTTCTATTCACATATTTTAATTTACGGTGCATTAAATCAATCTGACACTTTAACTATTACTCAGATTTTGTTTATCACAGACACTTCTTTCAATTTATCATTTATCTTGTGAGATCGATAATTGATAATCATATTGCCGAACTGCGTCAAAGATTAATTTATTTTAATACTAAATCTTGTTTTATTTATTTTCTTTTGACAGAACAGCGCATCAAATTTTAAGGGCATTTCTGATTATTGTGCAGGAGAAACACCTTCGATTTATGGTACCTATTATTATTTGTTCATATATTTATTTTTTTAATTATCTATTTATTGCCCCCTGCTAAGACAAATGACCGTTACAATAAACAAGATATAATTCAGCCAAATAAATTAGGAAGCTTCGTATTTGGTGGACAGTGAAAAACAACGTTTCTATTGGATTCGACATTTCGAAATGTTTATTTTTCATTTCTTAACTCCATAAAACAAAGTATCTTTCCGTATAAAAAAAAATTACGAAAATTTTCAAACATTAAACATTTCCTATTGCTAAACCCTTCATAATTTCACTTAAAATAGTTTTTGCGTGCAATTAAATACAAAAGGTAACAGTTCACTCAGCCATATTGTCAAACATTGACTTTTGTGAAGAAATTGCGCGTAATTTAGTGGTAACATTTTGGTTACGCAGAAAATGTAAACTTCGTATTTTAAATTTATATTTTATTTGAATATTTGCATTTACTTATTATATGATTTTGAGTTCCTTTTTTATTCCGCATTTACTAATTATACTACTATTTTACTGGTATTTGTTTACTATTTAAACTAATATATTATGTGCTATTTTAGTCAGAGCGCTAATATTTTCTCCAAAAAGTAACAAATAAGCAATTTAACGTAAAATATATAATTAAGAACATGTTAAATTTGTTTTTAGATATTCCTTACTGAAGAGTGTTTGTATTGATCTAGCATCATAATGTTCAATTTTGTGTATTTAATACTGCACTAGTAATCTTAAAAGGCGCTTTAAATATTATTTACTTATGGTTAGCGTGAATTATTTTGGTTTCTTCTGTGACTTTTGCTGTAACTCTTTTCTAAAATATATTTTCTAATTTAGAAATCTAAACATTTGCATTTATTTTCGTACGTTTCAACCAATTTATTGATCAATTATTCAGAACTTTGCTAGTGAAACCTGCCAAAGAATGTTAAATTAATTATAATCCATGGGAAAAGAAAATGTTTTCTGAATATGAATTTATTTGAAATTCATTCTTTAGTGAATCCATTTTTTAACCTGACGTAAGCGTCATTTAATAAAATCGAAGCGTTTAATGGATCAGCTAGTCAATGAGCATAAGTAATAAACAGTGGTTTGACACGTACACAAGTTTAACTCATTTCATCTAACTTACTGAAGCAACAAACTCACGAAAAAAACGCTGCTAAATTTATTTCCTATTTATTGTTCAACTAAGTAGTAACGGACAGACAAAAAAAATAAGTTTTCAGATGAAGCACATCAAAGTTATCTCCCGACAAATGGTTGTTAAATATGGAGAAAGACTGGTTTCATTGCCACTCCAGAGTAGAAGTTAAACTGACCACGTTATTTTTTTTATTTTGGGCTGTGGGGAGCTAACGTAAAGGCGAATGAATATAAATTCAGTTATCTTTAGCTTCTGAATAACAACAATTAATTACAACAGGGTTTGTACTTAACTTAGTTACAAGGCCTTTCTTTTGGCTGTAAAACATGCGGTATTTAATATTTTGAAATCTAACTACAGTCAAATAAATTTCAACTAAATTCCAATACCGGTTCTCCAACTTTATTTGCCAAATGTTTTGTGCAAATATTTTATGCTGCAGGTCATTCGTAAATCTGTCTTTAGGATTTTTTTATATAACAGAAAAAACTCATGGCGTATCTGAACACATATGTACACAAACTTGTATGTAAATATGTAAAGAATGATATATATTTCAAAATGACAAATGTCCTTAAAATTATGCCATCAGAATTTGATAGAATTCGAACACAGATATGTTTCTCACAAATGAACTTAGGCTGTCAAAAGCATTATACTTCAAAAACAAAATGAGCTGAGTGAGGAAACTCCAGGTTAATCTAAGAAACATATGCGTAGGAAAATTTATTAGTCAACATACAACAATACGAATGAGTGTAAGTTATTCCAGTTTGATGTTAGATTTCCTCTGCAACGTGATATCTTTTAGTTATCTTAAGCTTTTTTCTGCTAGGAAGGTGCCGTGCCTAAGATGTCCAGCTGAGATGCGTGTAGATAAACTTGTATTTGAAATCCCTTTTTAGTAATATCTTTATTTTAAAATTATCAGCGCAAACTTTTACAACAGTCGTCTTTTAATAACAAGCATTATTAAATAAATAGTGACCGATTTCACAGGTAGTGTTAAGAGCTGTTCTTATAACGTTTGCTAACTTTAGACACACACCAATTCAATTTTGTATAGCGAGCCGCACAACATAGCATAAGTGCCGTCAGCTGTGTGTCTTGTGGTTTACGACTTCTAATCGTTATCCCTATAGCCGTCAGTTTGCCATTGTACTCTGATGATAAGAATGGAATTTCAAAACACATTTAAAATTCCTACTGACGTAAGCTGGCTATGTTGTGGTATTGATTATACAAAATTTGATTTTTCGCAAACCGCTTTTGAGGAACAAAACGACCATTTGTTGCGTGGGCGATGAGAAAAATTATTATGAACAAAGTTGCGGTCTTGATATAAGCACCTGACCCATTAATTATTTACATATATCAGTATCAACTAAAAATTGTATAGTGTGCGACAGGGTGGCTCAGTGATTAGTGCACCAGATTCCAAAGCAGACTTACTCAGATTCGAGCCCTGTCCGCAACAATTTCTGGCCAGTATATGATGAGTTCTCAATAAGGACGAAGCTGGTCTACTGGATGAATTGCCTTTTCTACACTATACAATTCTTAGTTTATACTGACATATGTAAGTAATGAATGGGTCAGGTGCTTATATCAAGACCGCAACCTTGATTATAATAATTATTTTGAGGAAACTACATTAGTGTTTAACAAGCTTCCGAAAATTGCATGTGAAAGTTAAATGCGGAAACAATTATTGAAGGTGTGCAGTAAGGTTATCAAGGTGAGCAATGAACAGACAACTTGCAATCAGCTCATTGTTTAACATGTCGTACTAAAGTTGGATGGGGTGCAGGGCACAAATTAATGAGAGAATTCACAATCTGTTCTTTTTCTTTATTTTGCCGTGTCTACTTAATGATTGTTTTGCTTCTTAAAACAGAAAGTTATTTATTTGTTTATACTTGAGATGTAAATTCGAAAAAGCATTATAGCTGTAGAATGTTTTGCACATATATCTGCCAATAAATATTTTTGTCGATGCAAACTAAATTGAGCATAATTTAGTTAATTCAATTTATCAGCTAGACTGGATTCTTTCTTTATCGGCACTTAATACTAACTGCTAGAATTGCAGTTTAAATTCATTTATTATCTAATACTGTTTAGTTTATAACGAAAATATTAAAGTCTATGTATTTATTTATCACATGAATGAACATTTTTTACGAATATAATTATATATATATATATATATATATATATATATATATATATATATATATATATGTAAATTTCAATTTAAGGAGTTATTTCTTAATGTGGTATCGACGACTGATATTATATATCTGCCAAGATTATACAAATTGGGATAACGTTTACGATTATCTGCTTCTGTTGCCGAGATAAGGTGATTTTTCTAATTTATATTGTGTGGAGCACAACCGGTAAAAATTTGTTGTATAGAATTCATTCTTTAAAATTTTTATTACTTGATTGTGTCAATGCGCCATACATTTCGAAGTAATTCGACTCTACCTACAAATTGGCTGTCATGTATTTCCTATTGACATTTGATATTTTGCAACTTGACAATTTGTTTTAATAAGGTTTTTTTTGATAGTTAGAATTGCAAGTTTAAGAGTTATTGATGCCTATTTTATGAAATATTCGTGACTAAGTCGTGTCAGAAGCAGTGATTATTCATTCTATTCTACATTCATTCACTTGAAAATGTATTGACAACTAGTTGACTGAAGAGCAAAAGTTTAAATTTTTGAAATTATAAATTTTAAGTTTGTTAGTTATGGTCCTAATTGATTGCTTTGCGTATAAGTTATATATATATATATATATATATATATATATATATATATATATATATATATATATATATATATACATATATATATATATATATATATTTACATCTTCAACATTTTAAACGACGAAGAATAATCACAGTTTATTTAGTAATAAAATAGAACATTTTCTCTCATTGTTACCTATTCATTTCTGTCAGTTTGACACAGTTATTAATTTATCCTGGAATTATTCACTGTTTAGGCGTCGTAAGATAATTTGGATTAAAAAAATGACAATGTCACTTCGTGATCAGTTAAAAAAACCAGCTGCTAAATTTCACCTTAACAACCAAGAATATACTAGCAAAGTTATAATTTTTATCATCTTATTGCTTTTTTTTCTGTGAAGCAATACCGGGCGCCGATGTTTTATGCATGTGCGAGAGATTTCACGCCTTAATTATTAGCAGATATCTTTGAACATTTTCGGCATGCCTAACATGATAAAGATTGTCATTGAATGGAAAACGATATCATTTTAATATAAATTCTTTTGCTAGCAGCTGATTATATTTTTCATAACGAAGTTCAATAATTCCGACTTGCACAAAAGCATGGCAAAGATTATTAAGGCTAAGCTCGAGCTGCTATGAATCTATTTCAAAAGTGTTTATGATGTAAATATTGAATAAAATTATCAAGACAACTGCTCTATCTGCCAAAACCAGATTGCTTTTTTACTACGGATAAATTGCGCGCAGTACTTTCTTTCAACGTCAAAATGAATAATTTATAAGACAATTTATTTGAGTATAAGAGATAATATAGAAGAACCGATTTTTTAAATGAAATATAAACCGTCTTACCTTTTCGATTTAATGTTACATTTACACAGCTCTTTCTGGCCAGCATATTTCTGTGTGGCCTGTTTATTGTCTGTTTTTTGACTCCTTATTATAAATTTAGTATTCGTTTACTTGCTGAGTCGTCCATTTTCTATCGCTCAATTTCGTTGTATGTCTACCTTTAATCTTAAAACTTGACTTCAATATATTCATATGCGTTGACTTTTTTCTGTTATACCAATATCATAACTGAGCGAAAATTTATTATTGCAATGGAAAAATAATCTTTACTCTAAAGAACCATTCTAACTCCAATTATATAATCATTGATTGCGAGCTTCATATAACCTCTAATCGCATGGTATTAATGCAATCACACATCATAGAAGCACTACCGTCATTCACACGTACTGACGCGTTTCAGCCTTCCATAATCATCCTTAGAGTAAGATTCGAAATTGACTAGCGAGGATCAAATCGAATACATATATAAGGAAAACAAAATTAGATATGCGGCTCTCATCTCGTGAACATTGTACTTATTGGGAATTTTGGCTGCACAATTTCTATGTGGTCTCGAAAATTAACTATTTTGTGCTATCGAAACATGAGCATAAGTTATATAAGAAAGCATTGGTGATAAAAAATTTTTAAACGCATCTTGCCCGCTTGATATGAATGAAAGAGGATTGGTGTGTACACCAATCTTGCAAACTTTATTTAAATGAATAGTTATAGAACAACAAGATAAAAATTATTAAGCAACATTAAAAAATATTGATTATTACATAAAACCCTTCCTTGAGAATATTTTTTTTATTTTCTGGGATAAATTTAGCAACACTGACATCTTAGTTAATATGTTAGGCGGATACAATGCTACATTTTTTAAATAAATTGTATTGACGTTATTTTTCGTACGTATTTATGACGCAATTTGGCTGTTTGACTTGTGCATTATTCAAGAATTCCAACGGCTTGAATTTTCGGTGCAAGTACGCTCTTATATTGGTTTTAGTATTTAATGTTGGATTGAGATTCCATGTAAAAATTTATTTCTACGTTTAGATAAATTACTTTATCTGTAATAGTTTTCGACTAAAACGGTCAAAATGAATTACTTTCCGATGTCTTTTTTATATATCACATGTGATTAAAATTTTATATTCATTGCATTAGTTAATTTGAGAGTGTTTATTATTTTGATTAAAGAGAAGATATCAGAATATTTTATTTCACTTTGCATTACATTATTTTTTATTTAGCACACTTTTAATATTGACGTAATTTAGTTTACTTGTTACTACTTCATTTTACTTAATTCTTGAATTGCAACTCTATAACAAAAAAAACCATTCACTCTGGGTACCCTTCCCCGCATCATCTTTTGTGCTAATTCCAAGTGTAGGTGAATTATAGAGTAGTCATTTTCATTTTTTAGGTCACTCTAAAATTCAGTTAAAATTAGCAATGTATCGTTCGGTTTGACCATTTTATCAATATATATATATATATATATATATATATATATATATATATATATATATATATAGGCATGTATACATATACATGTGGATTTATACATATGTATAGATATGTATATATTTGTTCTTATCAAGAAATGCCTCCACAAATTATAGAGAAATCTGTTAAGGCAAATGCGTCGAGTAATATTAAATTTATTTTTTATTGTGTATAATTCATTTTCACATGCTTTCAAGACATTCCAATTTATCGAAACTCTAAAACACGCACACACACACACACACACACATATATGTATATATATATATATATATATATATATATATATATATATATATATATATACATAAATAAAGTGCAGCTATTTTTTTGAAAATCAATCTGTCACGTTATGTAAATAAACTAACCAATACTTAAGTGCATAAGGCTCAATTTAACGAGTGGTTTCGTTTTCTGGTTATCAAATCCACTGAATGGTCTAGAAACATAACAGTTATTTGAATTAATTTGATTAACCAGCAATTAATGCATTCTTTGAATATGATCGTTCGACTATCTATCATGCATCTATTGAGAAAAAGCTATTTGTACATTGCATAATAACATTTCTTATCCAATAAATCTATTTTAAGTGTGAGCTTTGAAACTTTTCGATAATTACTTTGTCAGCTGTTTATAAATCTTTCTCCTAATTGACTTTCTCTTTAACGTGTACACCGTTACAATTCTATTTCGCGAAATCGTGCTTTGCTTTTGTTATTAAAGAAACGCATATTATTATTATTATTTTTATTATTATTATTATTATTTATTATTATTATTATTATTATTATTATTATTATTATCATTTGGCAGTAACCGTGAAACAACTAACAGCTGCAGCACTGCGTAGATTGTTGTTACTTTATGCTTTGTAGTGTACTCCTATTGCGAATTGACTTTTTTGTCACTGTGGTTGTGTTGACTCTTTTATTTATCGTTATGAGTCTAAATTTCTCCTTAATTCGCGTACTGTCCGCGCGGCCATAATTAGCTGGATTGACAACCGCATAGCTATAGTTTTTTTAAATAAATTATGCTAAGTTCTTTGACTGTAAATAACCAAGTTCATGCATTTATATTCAGCTAGCATTTAATGCCAAATTTGTTTAACTTTGTATTATGTATCGCGTAATATTACGTATATATATATAAAAATATATATATATATATATATATATATATATATATATATGAACATTAAATTTTACCTGATGAACCTAAATGATGAGTACGGGTGTAAATACAATTAATCACGTACGCCGTTTTCGTCCTTAATTGGAACTGATCAAGTACTTTTCACAATTATGGCCACTGTGTGACATAATTTTGTTATTCTACAACCATATATGTTATTAAAATCCCATCATAAAAATTCTGAATTATTATCATTTACCCAGTTTTTGTGGTGTTTAATCTTTAATGGTATATTCAGATTAAACATTTGGAACGTCAAGTTAGAGGTAATGGCAACTAGGAAAGATAGACTAACCAAAAAATATTATTTTGTATCGAATTTAAAAGAGTATGTAGTGCATTATTTTTGTGGCACAGCGGATGAGTTACATGATTGTGAAGAAGATATAACGTGATTTGATATCCAGCCGCGGCAATATTTAGATATACTGGATTAATGCGAATAAGAGCAAAATTTTTCTAATTCATAATAATCATGCATTATCTTATCCCATAATTAATATTTTATTTCATTATATATATATATATATATATATATATATATATATATATATATTCACGATTTATTCTTTCGATGACACAGCGATATACAAAAGGCATATAATCAAACATTCGATAGGCCATAAAATGAAAAGATTTAACTGGTACATATTTCAATTTTGCATGCTGTCTTTAAATAAAATGTTCAATTATTGATTTTGCAACGCTAATTCAGTGTTAAATATTTCAACGACTGTACGTTGCAGCACACCTGTTCATTTTTATCATGTTTAATTGTTGCATTTTAAATGTTAATGCGTGCTATAATAACTTATCTAATAAAGAACATTGGCAAGTTAAATTTAAATATTGTTCTAAAAGCATTTTGGCTTTTTATTTCCTTTCATTCAGATCATTACTGCATGGGTAAGACGTTTGCATCGTTAGTGTGCATTGATTAATAATTTCAAATAATAGTAAATACCTTTATAAATAATTTACTAAAACAATTAATTGCAACTGTATATAAGGTAAAAGTAAATACTGTTTTGCACATTGTTAGAAATGAGGTGACACATCTTCTTTAGATTTGCATTTTATGAACACGCGCTGAAACAGGCGATTTATAAACTGCATCTACCGTTTAAAATACTACACAGTACTGTTCCGTTGCATTTAATATTTTATTTAAATTTATACTGAGTGGTTTAAACTTTTAATTTTCCAAACAATTGAATTTTTCGATTATTAAAATTTTTCGTTTTCCAACGTGTTTTAGATTTCAATGCTCACACATTCTCAACACTTTCTGAAAAATAAAACAACTTGAATCCACTTGATTGTTAACTTCGCCAAAAGCTTTTTGAATTTATCAGTAAGAGTAATGATTACGAAAATAATTTGACTTAAAATTACTACTTATGACTTTGTTATCAATTTGTTCTTAACTTCGAATTTATCCCCGCGCAATTTTCAATAAACACATCCAAGTAAATTGATATTCGTTTTATAATTTCGAAAAATGTATGAAAAAGTTTAACTAAATCTGTGATGTGTTCACTTGTTATTAAACGAACATTTGTATAACACAACATATAGTAACTTACATGTTTAAATGAAATTTCGGACTAATCACCACCAATATGTTAAAATATTTAAAAGTTCGTGCTAGGCATATTCTGAATTAATTGGACTTATTTAAACGCAGAAACTAGTAACAAACTACTCTAAATCAGGTTTGTGAGCTGAAAATAAACAAAAATCCCATTTCTCGTAACCCATTGAACTCTAGTAGCCTCGCATATTTCGTAATTAAAGGGAAATGTCGGCTGCATAATTCTTTAAGTCATGTTTGCGAGATTGAAAAAAATGTCGGCATATCCAGTCAAGTAAAATGTGTATGAGACTACCGTGGTTGAGAACCATATCTCTGATTGTCCATAAATTATATATGAACTGCTGTTTATCCTCGTTATTCAGTTTGCTGTACTGCGAAACGAGTCAGTACGCGTAGATTTGTTTTGTTTTGCGACCGGTTTAATACAATTGGAATTGATTATTGGAATTTTACTATATTTAATGTTGTCACTGCCCGCGCAATAATAATTTAATATTTAATTGTATGTCGTGTTAGTATGCGGTGAAAGCTGAAAAGAATTATATTGATGGCTGTAGGAAATTGTTCAGCCAACATTTCTATTCAGGTACGTTTTATTTGAGATTCTTCAAATTGGGAGCCGCGTATCTGAGTTTCCATATCGTTTTTATTAATCGCTGTTTAATCCTTGGTAGTCAAAGTTCTGCCGTGCTCTGATGATGATAATTCAAAGTCGAAACGCGTCAGTACATGTGCCTGACGGTAGTATTGCTATTTTTTGCCCCTGGTTAGATACAATTTTCAGGTTGCTTTTGGAAAGCCCATGTAAAAGGATACTGCGTTTCACCTTTAAAACCAATTACCAATAATTCTTTGTGGTCTCTAAATATTGGGAAACCAGTTGTTTCTAAGCGTATTTGTTTTTAATAAACATGTTGGTCTTTAAAAAAGAATGATTTTAACAAAATGCAGAATGTCAACTAATAATTAACGTTAGCATAAACAAAAAAATGTTTCAGCAAGCATTCTACTTCTTGGCACTTTCTGGACTCCTCATTATCAACTAAACACTTATAATGAGAAACATGTTTTTTTAATTTCCTAGTATATTCGAAATTACGAAATCTTTGAACTGCAAGTGAGATGAAAACAATAAAAGTAATAGATATATAATCATCCTACCGCGATAGAAGAATAGAAAGATCTTTCACCTTGTGAATTCATTAAGCAGCTCCTTGTAGAGTGCTGTCTTGCTGATATGCTTAAGGAATAACATTTACAATGAAAATTCATTCTTCCGAAGGTATTTTTCGTTGATCCCCTAAGTCAAATTGGGAAATGCTTTAAAAGAATTTACTGAAACGCATTGAAAACCCGTCTGCTAATGAATATTTCTTCAAATGTGTCTTCAAAAATTAAATCGTGATTCGCAGTACACAAATCATTTGGCTACATTTCCAGAGATTACCTATCCATGAATTGCCATAAAGATAAAAAATCGAAATGACTTAATATTAATCGAAACGAAATTTATGTCAGACTATCAATTTTCTAATGAGTACGATTTTACAGTTTTTCGTGGTCTGCAACTTTAATTGTCAATCCCCTCACAAATTCAACAACCACATTATCCTAGTCAAAACACATCAGTGTTTAGAAAAATGAGGCGCTAATACCAACCCACTAGGAAGAATAGGCATAGTTATTTCTAAACTGTACAAGAGCCAACAGAGAGAATGATCTAGATTAAAAGAAGTTATTTTATATAATATTCTACTCCAAGATAATGAGTAACATTCGCTCCGTGCTCGTGTTTTTAGTCACCCATGGTCGGAGCATAAATTACACATTGTTCGGAAGCGTTATCATTTCAACTTACAAACGCCATCAATGAAGAATTATGACATGTAATTGATTTCATCCAAAGAGAAGGACAGTCCAAACGGTAGATTTCTAAGGAAAGCTCAAATGGACCAAGCACCGTGGTAGTGTTTGTGCACATACAAATTATTCTACTTTACACCGTTCTGGATAATGTACGCGTGTAGCGTTAGCTTCGCATTAAGAACATATGCTCGCATTCAATGCAGCAATATAAGTGTGATTCCATTGTGTTTGTTTGCCACAATTTTCCCATTTACATGTATTCCTTTCATAAAGTTTAAATAAACAGTCGAAACCTATATATATTGCGTCAGGCAACTTTGTCCTAATTCAGTAATTCTCATTGCTTACTACTTTATTTATGCACATTAGAACTGATTTAAATGCCTCACATGAAATTCAATAACAGAATTCTTAAATTACCAGCAAATCCAAGTTTCTGTTGCTCATATGAACTACTAGGACTTGCCTGTCATTAGTAGATAACTTCCTATAGCCATGGACAACACATCAGCATCACAATTGACAAATTCTGCGTCTAAATCCATATAACTTGATTACTAAAATATCAAAACAAGCAACAAAATAACATCCTCATAACTGACAAAGGCGAACGTTTAATCGTAGTTTTAAAAGGATAAGATCAATTTTCTCAAGAATTGTTTCATTTACGCAATCGTTGATTGCGCGAGTTAGTGGTGACAACAACTTTTTAAAACAAGTTTGATGACTATAGATTAATGTCAATCCTATTTGATTTAATCAATAGCACAATAGATGAATTACACTCAGTCAAACGTAGTTATGCGTTTCTTAAGTTCCTTGACAAAAAAATTTCGAAACGTCATCTGAAATAATAAGAATGTCACCGCAACCTATATACACACACGTATATATATGAATATATTTAGACATATAGCTTCAGTTGAATATAACTTCCTCAACTGGCATAATGTCTACTTTTAATTGACAGATTCTGAGTGGCTTCATAAAACTTTTCGTTGAAAAATTGTCAAGAAAGACTAACCAAAGCGATAATTGGTATGTAACACAAATTTTTCTATCGTGAGCATCAATGGTCCCACATTGTATAAAAGCAATACACCTGAGTAATTATTAAAACCTGCTAAAATAAAAAAACTGTACCTAAATCATATTTGTGTCTCCTCCTTTATTTTTACTTATACAATGGAAGCTCTTTTGTATAAATCGTCGGAATAATTCACATAATCCAGTTAGAATAACTACTTCCCAGTTTCATTGATAAAGATATGAAGATGAAAAAACTTTTATATAGGATTTACAGGCATTAAGTCCAAAATATTATTAGCGTATATAACCTCAGTATTTAATTGTTCCAGAAAATAATTAAAAATATACGATCCATGCACACAGAATGACATGTCCGTTACTACAACCATAATTGTGCTTGTCTAATAGCTAGAAAGTTTTAACTAAAATTACACGAAATATATACATACCAGTCAAGTAAATTCAATTTAAATAGCATAACTAAATAATGTGTAACACAGTTATCACATTTACGCCGTCATGGTTATCTCGGTGATCTAAGTTAATTAATGAATTAGTCACAATAAAAGTACACAAACTATAGAGATATAATCAAAAGTCAAAGCAAAGAAGACATGGTTAAACTGTCTCTAATTCAATCTTCCTTTGTTACATATGTGGTGTCTGTTCGATAATGGGAGTTTTTTGTGGTTAGTTGACGCTTTAAATATGAAGAGTTTGCATATATACTCCACTAAAAGGAAATTTTAACTAATAATAATAATATAATAGACAATTCCGATTATCGTATGGCAAATTGGCTCAATGGTTAGAGCAACAGATTCCAAAGCAGGCTTACCCAGGTTTGAGCCCTGTTCGCGGTGGAAATTTGATGATATGTTAAGATTTCCTAATACGCACGAAATCGGTCTACTGGATGAATTTTCTATATTAAACCACACTTAGTTTATATAGTTTGTATATAATGGGACTAATATTTGTATCAAGGTCGCAATCTTTATTTAAATAAGTTTTGTCATCGCCCGCAAAACCAATTTTCATATACTTTATCCGATATATATGGGCGCATTTACAATTGAAAAAATGTGCACATAAGATTATACCATCCGTTCATGCTGTATTTGGTTTATTCTTCTGACCCTAATATACATAATCAAAAATGACTGTTCAAGAGGTGCGGCCGAATTTCAGAAAACGAAGCTTATTCTACATCTAGCATAACAAACATCAATAAACATGATTGATAAATTGAAAATAGTGTTCTAAATATACAAGAATCAAAATTTCCAAAAGAATAAGCTTGTTACATCTCTTGCTTTCAAAATTGACTTCAACTAGGTCAAATTTAAATCTAACTCGTGGGCGGGGTCTGGAGTACATGTCTCAAGTGTGTTTTGACGTAGTTCATGTCATGACACCTTGCTCTGCAGGCTCTGACGTATGCAGAGACCCTTTCAATTTTAATGGTCATCATTCTTGATCATTATCACAAACCTTTCTTAATGTTTTATTATTACGGAAATGAAATGTAGGCTTCAATTGATCAATTGTCACTGGTTTACGCTTTCCATAATAATCAATTACGAAGAACTTCGGACTACACTTTATTATCGAATGAAGTCCGATTTACTTTGGATTCAATGTCGACTACACAGCGACAATTCGTATATCGGTCTGCGTGCATGGTGTTCTCTTGTTGATTGCACACGCAGACTATTTAGAACACGCAGTAGCTGTTGTTCAACTTTCGCCATGATGGTTCATCACTAACTTGAAAACGGCTCATTAAATCTGCCGGAAGTATCGGAATGTGACCAATAGTGACTTGTCCGACAGGTGTTTTTTTTGTTGCTATAGCGATAACTTGATCGCGAGACGCATTTAACGCCGCCTTTACCTCGCGGTGTACGCGTTCCACAAGACAGTTACTCTTCAAATTAACTATGTGGTTCTTTGCACACAGTGTCTCTGAAATTCCGCACTATCTTGAAATATGGGTTTTATAAAATTTGGACCTTGATCAGTGATTATTGCGTCTGGTACTCCAAATCTTGCTACCTACTGTAGCAAGAACGCACATCTAATGGTCACCACATCTTGGCCAGTCAGAGATATTACTTCAAGCCATCTTTTGTGTAATTCAATTATAGTCCTTCAATAACGGTAGCCACATTCTTCAGAGAAAGCAATATTATTAAATATTACAAACGTGAAACGAACGTTAGGCGGTTCGATACGGCTAAATTCTGAAAGAGTTAGACGGAAGACGCTCGAGAGTTGGCATGTCCGGCATGCTTTAACCCATTCTGTAATATAGTTTCGAAGAGTTAGCCAAAAAAAAATATTTTTGTGACATCCACACCAGTATTACTCAGATTGTTGTGTCGAAAACCCGGCGTCGACTTTTTTGTGGGAGCAAAATTTAACTAGCTAATTCTCCTTCAACATCGCCTAGCTTGAAATTAGTGCATCCATCGGGATTCCTTCGTCGCTATGATGTAAATTGTCTGTTTTTTCGTTCTTTCGTCCGAATGTTTTCCAAAGCTACTATTGCATTTATTTGAATGCGAAATAAACAATCATCCACCACATTATCCTTGGTTTGCTCATGACTAATACGTTAGTTGAACTCACTAAGTAGGACCACCTGCCGATACAATCTTTGCGGATGGTATTTTGAACTAGTCTGCCACCTTTCCAGTACCGAAGCAATAACGATCTTAATTTCGATTGGTTAACACGGGAGATATCATTAAAAGTGTTGGCATGAGTTGTGCAGAGTTCATGGTCCTCTTTCCACTGCTGAACTTTTATTTTATGCGATCAAGGCCAGGGTGTATGGATTTACTGGAGTAACAGGTGTTCAGAAATTGTTGTAATTCTCAATTTCGGTGAACTATAGCATAAATTGATATCCATCATGTTGGTACCATGTTCCGACTCGGAAACCATAGTGTTAGTACCATGTACCTTTTCGGTACAATAATGTTGGTATCGGTTACTAACACAATAGCCATAGTGTTAGTATCCTTTACAGACTCTGTATATATATTATATAGTGTGAGTTAGCGTTGAAGTCGCATTGTCGTAGACTTTATATGATGTTAGCTTCACTATTGCAGGTTTACACATTCGTCTAGGAGATTGTACCGTCCTATTATCCCACATTCTTGACCAAAATATATAGTGGTTAAAGGGCGTAATACCGGCTCCTTCTGATGAGTCGCCAGTAAGCACGAAACGAATGTGCATGAGATTATACTTTTCGTTCATGCTGCCTTTGGTTTATCCTTCCGATCACAACTGAACTAATTTGTTACTAGGTTCGCAACACCTAATACATACTTGAATAAATGAATTGTTTACAAGTAAAATTAAAATTTGAACGTTTGAAGAAATTGATTATTATTTTATGGGCAGCAGTCTGTGTACATCAAACAGTCAGTAAATCAGCTGCTCGATTATACACTGTAAAAATGGCCGTTATGATTCACACTAAATTACATATTGAACTAATGTATGACATGTACATTTATTCAATCGATAATCGTTTGTGATCAAGGATAGATTTCCCACTGAGTGTTAATCAAAAAGTTTTTCATGATGGCTTTAATCAGTTCGTCCAATGTCACCTCTGTTACAGTTTATATGGAATGAAGAGCTAAAACAAGCAAAGATGGCAGTTCTAGGAAAAAGAACTTATATACGAGAATGAAGATCTTTCTTAATGTCATTATGAATTTCAATAAACATGACAGTTAAAATTAAACTATTGTTCTGTTCATAAAAAAATTTTAAAACATGTTCTCAAGAATGGCCGTACTATATATATTTGTATATATATATATATATATATATATATATATATATATATATATAATGTCCATTTTTAAATATTACACAGTATATTTCTAACAAAGTTGATATGTCTATTTATTTTGAGAATTCTAAACTTCGCTTTACAATCTTTTATTTATATAAAATCTGGGTTTTCCTTTGATAATGAGGATGACAACAAATCTGACTCGGTTTTACTTCTATTTCTTGTTTTAGCTGATTGGTAAGTGTGTATGCGTTTGTGTCTGTGTGTGTGCCTGTTTGCATGTAAAGGTCTCCCTCTCTCTCTCTCTGTATTGCAAGTTGATATCTGAGACCTGGTCATTATTGTATTAATTGCTTGAGAGTTAACCATCTGTTCGCATTGTTGGCTGTTACGTGTACGAGTGCTATTTTTCCAAGTATAGTCTTTCGTTTCCCCTTTTTGCGCAAATTGGTTTTCTTCACTTGCAGTGCTTTATCAACATGATACTCGAATCGACTGGCCACGAATTACAAAATTCAACAACAACTTACAAATGAAAACTTTATTCAAGAAAAATTTAACATGTAATTATAGAAGCAACACCGTTACATATTATAATAGATATACACTGGTGAAACAACAACTCGTGAGACAAGTGTCAAATATTTCCTTTTTAAGTATTTGTTTAAAACATAATGTTATTCCTAAATGTTTTCGTTTTAAATTAAATTTTAAGCTAAATGCTTATGGCATGTCTCTTAAGCATGACCTTTGTATAAATATTATAAAAACTTTGATTTGTGATTTAGTTAAACGTAAGATTATACTTATTAAGGAAAAAACTAAATTAAGATCGATGTTAACTTCTCTTTTGCACGCAGATTATTTTAAATGCATTGAGGATTTCAGTGATGAAGCCCGTAATAGAGAAATAAAAAAGTAAGAATTAGACATGATAGAAAATTAGCTGACTTGGGAATTTATAGACCCTAAGAAAGTGATAATTTAATCGGGACTAATAGAATAGTAAATCTATCAACATTAAATCTTAAGAAAAATAAAGTTGAACTACTTAACCGTGGTTTAAACATGGCTATTCCTAATGAAAGGTCGGTTAGAAATGAATTAATTGCTGAGGCTGTCAAAACGGCACAACTTCTTTCGGATAATGATAGGGTGAAATTTGAATTAGACGTTGCCTCAATGGTTTTAACACACCAATAGGATAAAGTTAAGACTAACTATGAAATTAAACGTCTCAGAAAGGATTTAATATCAAATAATGTTATATGTCTTAAGGCGGATAAAGGAGGAGCTACAGTTCTGATGAATCAATCTGATTATAACAATAAAATGATAGAACAGTTAAGTAATGCTGAAGTATACACTAAAATAACAAAAGACCCTACTGGTAAGTTACAAGGGCAAGTAAAATTATTAATCAATAATATGATTGCTAATGATTAATTGGATTCGACGCATGGTAACACTCTCATTTAAAGAGATGCGGTTGCACCCAGAGTTTATGTTTTTGTTAAAGTGCATAAGCCGGGTAGTCCTTTAAGAATTATAGTGAATTTACTACACTACTCAACATATAAAATTTCACAATTTTTGTGCCATAGAATACGAAAATGTTCCTATTTATTAGAACATGCCTTGCTTAATTCATATCATATGGTTGAAATTGTTGATAAATGTGTACTAGATGAAAAGGATAGATTAGTAAGCTTAGATGTAGTAAGTTTGTACACAAATATACCGGTACCTGAGGCTCTGGATTGTTTTAGACGTTTCCTAGTTGATCACCCCTTAACATTAGAAGAAAGCAAAATGACGATAGGACACGTCATGGAGATGATGTGTATTTGTATGTGATCCACTTATTTTAAATTTCGAAGGAATTTTATAAACAAATTCAAGGCGTTCCAATGGGACAACCTTTGTCGGTCCCAATAGCTAATATCTTTATGCAATATTTGGAAAATAATCAGTTGGATAAGACTACAGTGATGCCACAATTGTACCTGCGTTTCATGGATGACCTATTAATGATCTGGAACCATGGTGATAATGAATTGGTAAATTTGTTAAATTTAGCTGATCGAATGAGCGAACTCCAGTTTACCTTAGAAAGGTAATCATCAGGTGAATTACCACTTTTGGATGTCAAATTAATTAGACATGATCAGAAATTGGAAAGATATATTTATAGGAAGAATACTTAGTCAGGAATCCTTCTTAATTTCAAGTCCAATCACTCGTATCGTATGAAAGTCGTTATTTTAAAGTCATTAACATTAAGAAGTCCCTAGTTAACAGATATAAAGCATAAGAAGTTAAAATTAGATAGACTACGCAATATATTCAAGGCTAATGGTTACCCTGCTTATTTAATAGATGCAAAAAAGATGGACGTCGTGAAGAAATTTAATCCTAGTTTGAGGTACATAAAAGCGGATAAAGAGAATGAAGAGCGGAAGGTCATGGTATTATCGGGCTCCATATTAAGTAGGAAAGTGAAATAATTAGCTTTAAAATACAATATAAGGACTGTTTTAAAACAGCCCCTTACAGTTGGCATTATACTCCCTAACCAAAAAGAAAAGATTTAACCCTTAGAAACATCAGGAGTGTACGAGTTCCCATGCAATAATTGTAGACTCAAGTATGTTGGTGAGACCATGCTCCCAATCAAAGTAGGAAGAGGTGAACATAAAACTGCGTGTAAGTATGGACATATTGCTAAATCAGATCTTGCTCTTAGTGTAGTGGAGACTGGGCATACTATCAACTGGGAGGAATGCAAACGCATAGCAATATGTAGTCATAATAGGGTGACGAGATTGATTAGGGAATCTATAGAAATTAAATCTAGATATAATATTATGAATGAAACAGCTGTTGAAAAATCTTTAGGTCCGATTTGGAATACCGCATTAGCTTATGGCAGGAAAAGGCGATTGCATGAATTGGAAACTGAGGCTAGTTCCAGTAAAAGATTAAGAACATCGGATTAAGATTGACGAATTAGTGGGCTTATTGTTCAAGTAATGAATAATCAATTATTATGAATATAGTCTTTCAAAATTTCATCTATAACTATTCGTTTGATTTTAAAACTCTAAGTGATATCAGCCCTACTTTGCTGTTTTGCACCCCCAACCTACCTATTGAAATAAGTCTAATAATACAATATTTCTAAGTAATAATTCGTCTGACGCGTGCAAAGTGTAAATTAATGTCTATTGACTGCAGTTTCATTTATATGTACGTACATGTGTATCAATAATATTTTAACGAAGTTTTTTAGTTATGCATACATGTACACATGCACATGTGTGGCGTGCGCCTATTTAATGGTAAGTCAATAACTGTAATTAACTTGTCTTTCTTGAGTACAACCCTAGTGGTTTGAATTGAAATTTAAAATTTGCATTGGTCTTTCGGACTTCTAGTTTTATAACTCATGGCATGGTTTTATGACGAATATTTCTGAATTATTAGTCTCCACCTGAAAGTGAGGGTCATCTCAGTTACGTCATTTTACACTGAGTGTGTAAAACGAATAGTTAACGCATGCAATTGATAAATTATTATTCAGCCACTCTAGTCTAAATTAGTTAGATGAAAATAACAGTGATGAAAATGCACACATACATGTGACATGCGAATACCTAATGAAAGGTCAGTCTGAAGTATAAATATTATGGCTAGAGGAAATAACGCGCTTGCTTCATTTGTTTCGTTTGTTAAACTTGTGAGGCATATTGCAACTGATGAAGGCCTACGGTAAGTTAGGCCGAAATATTTTGTCAAAAGAAAACTACTGGAACAATGAAAGCTGCGTTAGTCAAAACGCAGATCAGGTAATAACTTACTTGTATCCAGGCCAGACCGAACACTCCCTCGACCAGACTCAACAAACTTTTAATCGGATTGACAACAAATTGAAGACGAACAAACAAATGCACATACAGTGACGGAAAGTTCAAATCAATATGAGCGTTCAACACTGCAATTCTCAATTGTAATGTTACCAAGTGAAGAAAACAAATTTGCGCAAATAGGTGAAACGAAAGATCTAACTCGGGCAAATAACACTCGTACACGTAACAGCCAACAATGCGAACAGATGGCTAACTCTCAAGCCATCAATACAATAATGACCAGGTCTCAGACATCAACTTGCGATACAGGGAGAGAGACCTTTACATGCAAACAGGCACACACACAGACACAAACGTATACACAGTTACCAATCAGCCAAAACAAAAATAGAAGTAAAACCGAGTCAGATTTTTTGCCACCCTCATAATCAAAGGAAAACTCAGATTGAATATAAATAAAAAATTGTAACGCGAAGTTTAGAAGTCTCAAAATAAATGGACATTATCCACTTTGTTATTAATGTGTTTTTTTCTTCCTAGTTCAAAATATGTATATTTAGTAATTGGTTGGAAGTTTTGGCGGCATTATTTTTAAGAAGTCTATTTCAATGCGGTTTTTCTGCTCTGACCCTGCCTTCATAAATAATATGAATACCGACTGGTTTATAGTACGGTTGCTGACAAAAATTGTGAAAAAAAATACGCTCTGGTATTAAGCACAGATCAACGAAACATGGCGAACTTATATTTGCAATGTTAACTGAATAAATCAATCTAATAATTTGTGCTCTTCTGATGTCGTCAAACTTGATCATAATTTTTTGTGTTATCACACACATAATCAATGAAAGATTTATCGGAAAACACGTACAATTTCGGGCAGATTTTGGTTAATCGGTTTCTGCAAAGCTAAAATGAAATATTGCAGCAAATAATTCCGTCAATTTCCATGACAAAGGGAATACTAGGAATGAGAGGTACATTTCTCATTTTGCATGCCTTATACAATTTCTGCGGTTTTGTTCGTTGGGTTTCGAAAGTGAGGATAATGAAACGTTGAAGCACGTAAACACGCGCGGCTGGGTAAATTAAATGTGGATGTTGTTTTTCGCAAGTCCGCAAACTTGAATTGAATGTTTCGCCTTATCGGAAAACAACTATAAGAATAGGAAATATACTATCACTGGACACAATGTAATAAATCCTGTAGATACATTTGCTAAATTTTTTTTATCAACGTTAAATTCAGTTTTACGATAATCACGTTTAGTAAATTGCACTAAACATATGGTAAATATAAGGTGTAGTAGCGTCTCGTACTGATGAGTCGCCAGTTAGTAGTGAACGCATGTGTCTTAGTGCACCGCAAGAGAAGGACGAACGTTTCCCTTTCATGGATGTAATCCGAAATAAAAAGGTTAATGTTAAACTAAAAAAGATAATTTATTATAAATCTAACTGGTCTGCACATTATTGGCATCATAGTAGTGTTGTGCTGTTTGCATTCTAAATTTTAAAAAAACATCAGGGGCTCCTTTTCAAGTTTGGACAGACTGGTCAATCACGACTGAAACATTATGGAATTTCCTAAATCAGATAACGATTTAATTTTTTAATACTAGGCAATCGATTGAGTTTATTTTTTAAAGGGAAAATCAACTAAATACACTTGTGTAGGACTAGAGAATAGATCTTTTTATCTAGTTAATTCATTTGAAGATGCCATTCCACACACATTTAATGCTGCAAAAAATGTACTATTTATTGAAACAGATTTGCGCTTACTAGCAGTGAAGGAGAAACAGTTGTTAAAGTGAACCTCAAACATTATTTATCAATATAAAATCGTTAGGTGTTCATCAATTTACGTAGGCCGATCCATTACACGGTTAATAACCAAGATTAAAGAAAATATCAATTTAAATACTTGTGTTAAATGAAATGGTAAATTCACGTGTGATATTCAGTAAAGTTTCATTGAAACCTCACAGGCATGCTTCCCCAGGAGTTGATTATGAGATATCACTAAATTCAAAAGCATAAATGATTTAGCAAAATATTAATTGCTATCGATTAAAAAAATTGCAGCATGATATATACAGGTTTAAAATGCCTGTTCGGGCATTTTGGCCAAACTGAAGGTGACTCATATAACTCATTGGTCGTTCCTCTACATCATATTTTCTCCACGTTCTCATTTTCTGTCTTTTTTGCACTTCATATATATATATATATATATATATATATATATATATATATATGTATAATTAAAGTTTTTTGACAGGATATTTAGTATATAAATCTTGCCTGTCTAATCTAGACAATATACTAGGGTTTAAATGTAATTATTCACGAAGACCAGTTTCGTCCTAATCTGGCACAAAACAAGTACTTACCATGTTTACCGCGACCGTCTTCAATGTTTAGGTTATATTGACAATAAGTATGTTATAAAAAATTCTGATACACAAATTTTAATTCATGATATTTTTCCCGAGTTTTATGGCCTTTAATCTATAATGAAAGATACTGGTTGACCATTATTATAATCAAGGTTGCGGTCTTGATATAAACACCTGACCCATTAATTACTTACATATGTCAGTATAAACTAAGAATTGTATAGTGTAGAAAACGCAATTCATCCAGTAGACCGGTTTCGTCCTTATTGGGAACTCATCAAGTACTGGCCAGAATTTGCCGCGGACAGGATACGAACCTGGGCACGTCTGCTTCGGAATCTGGTGCTCTAACCACTGAGCTATCCTGTCGCACACTACACTACACACAATTTTCAGTTATATACTAACTAATGTAACTTGGTTAGTCAATTTTTCCTTTAGGTGGAGCTCATATGGCATCCATTTAGACCCAAAGTTCCAACTAACCATGCCCAATCTGTCATTACTGAACAGACACCACATTACATGGGGAAATGGTATTGAAATGAACATTTATATAATTAAACGAACATTGGTTGCGCGGGTGGTGATAACAATTATTATAATCAAGGTTGCGGTCTTGATATAAACACCTGACCCATTAATTACTTACATATGTCAGTATAAACTAAGAATTGTATAGTGTAGAAAAGGCAATTCATCCAGTAGACCGGTTTCGTCCTTATTGGGAACTCATCAAGTACTGGCCAGAATTTTTTTTTTGAACTTTAATTCGAAAGCGAAGCAAAACAGGCGCCAACCGCAGGGAAGTCTGACCAGAAAACATTATTTGGTGTATAACTGAAAATTCCATGTCGTGTGGGATATGGGTGTCGCAGCGGATATGTTACAAAACTGTTTAGCAAATTTAATGCATTTTGAGACCAGGCTGCGGCAATTATGACAAGTAATTTATTACCTCCCAATAAGGACGAAATTCATCTATTTCATAAAAATAGTTCCCAATCTTTTGCCATATGTAATATATACTGACTTTATATTTGCATGTTTGTATGTTTGTGTGCATAGGAATTCATTCGCTGCAATGTAGCCTTAATGCTTCCAGTTTTTGTTGTTGTCGCGTTCATTTCATTGACTGGTTATGAAGTTTATCTCCCATCTGTTTATTTTGTGCCAAAGGTTTTTGCAAACTTTCAAATCAATATGATATACGTCCAAGCAACAATGATAATATTACAGTTTAGTTTTCGTCAATTTATATCGAACGTTCAATTTCATTTATTTACAAGCATACAAATTTTTTTGTGTAAGAATGTTTCTTCTTACTTTTGTAGGCATAATTCAATTTCTGCAATACCTCTTCATTCTCACTTAACAAAACGCGTAACTTGTTAGCAATTTATAATCGAAAAAAATTATGTTGTAAAGGAGGAAACGCTTTTAAATATTTCTCTATCGGAATTTATTATTTTTTGTATCTCAAGGCAGTTTGCAAATTTATATATTTCAAAGTTTAGAAAATTGAAACAACCTATTTTTATTTATTTAAAATATTTAAATTTATTATATATATATATATATTATATATATATATATATATATATATATATATATATATATATATATATATATATATATATGAAAGTACATTTTGAAGGCAGAAGTTGTATACACAAATATGCTCACTAAATTATCAGTACGAAACGGAAAATGCTTAAGAATATAATATATCGAGCCTAGATCAGTAGTAGCAGAAATTTTCTTCGCCGGGATCTAAAAACAAGGAGTATTTGGTTTCGAGGGTACTTGTTCTCCCTAACTCATCCAAAACCAATTAAAAGCTGAGTAATTGCATTTACAATATTGCTGTTTGTTTGATTTTTAATAAATGTGTATGCATATATATATTTTAAATTTATTTATTTATATAACTACGATAATGACCCTAACCGCAAACAGACACACAGAGACAAATACGCATATACACTTACAAATCAGTCCAAACAAGAAATAAAAAGTAAAAAGGGAAATCAGACTAGTTGCCACCCACATAATAAAATTAAAGCCCACGATGTGTATAAATGATAGATTTTAACGTGAAGTTTAATATTCTCGACATAAACGACCATTATCTACTTTGTTCTTATATTTGTTATCTCTTTTTAATAAACAACATGGTTTTTAATATTCGAAGGCCATTGACATTATATATATATATATATATATATATATATATATATATATATATATCATATATACAATTATTTTTTACTTGCGATAACTCCAAGAAAGATAAAAAGCATCCTCTCAAGCATTCCATAGTCCATAAAATGAAATGATTTATTTCATATTTAAATTCTGAACACATTGTTTAAATCAAGTCTGCAATTAATGATTGTTTAATGTGTATTCGGTGATGAATATTTCCATGCTAGTATGATGCAACTCGCCTGTTCATTTCTATCATGTTTAATTGTTAAATTTTAAATTTGAATTCATATCAAAATAACGTAGCTAAAAAGTGAAATTGGCAATGCATATTCGCATATACATTTTTAAACACTGACATTTTCTTTAATCTTATTCAGTATATCAATGCAATATTAAGATGTTCCATTATTAGTGTGCTTTGATTAAGAATTTCAAATAGCGATAAATAATTTCTTAGAAAGTTTACTAAAACAAATACGTATAACTGTGTATAATTTAAAAATTAATATGGTTTAGCAAATGTTTAGAAATAAGATAAAAATTCTACATTACTTTGGAATTTGATGAACACGCGTTTAAGACAACTAACTTTTAGACTGCTACTAATGTTTCAAATGTTACTTAGTAATGTTCAGTTTCAACATATACTTTATTTCTTTATAAATTTAAACGATTGTCCTTTTAATCTTCCAAACATTTATATTTTTAAATAATTGAATTTTTCGTTTCCAAAGTGTTAGATGGAATTTCTCAATTATTCCTAACATTTTCTCGAAAGTAAATCAACTTGAAGCTATTTGATTGCTAACTTCGTCAAAAGCTTTTGCATTTTATCAGTAAAGGCATCATGCGATTTATTACCATTCTATTCTTTGCTTCGATATCAAACACGAAATATTCAGTCACACGTACCGAAGCGTTTCGACATTCCATGATCATCATTAGAATACGACGACAAACTGATAAGCGAGGATTAAACCGCAATGAATATATATGGAAAGGAAAATTAGATAAGTGACTCTCACATCTAGTAGTCTTGCACACATTTTAATTGACTGTAAATGACCGCTGCACAATTTCAACGCTGTCACGAAAATTTACTATTTGCAACTGTGTTACATATATATAGGTAATACAATTAAACAATCATTGATTGAATATGAGGTGGTGACAATTCATTAAATTAAACTTTCCAGCTTTAAGTGAACACCAATCCCATTTAATTTAACCAGGCGTCATAAAACATAGCGAAACTACCATCAGTCAGAAGTTATGACGCGTTTTGACCTTCTGCGACCATAATTAGAGTACGACGGTGGCCTAACTAGTGAGGATCACACAGCAATGCATATATGACGTGCCAGTTTTGCTATGCTGTTCGACGACAGGTTAAATACAATGGGATTGGGGTTTATTTCAACCTAGCAAAATTGATTTAAAGAATTGTTACCACCGCCCGAACATTGATTGCGCGGGCGGTGATAGCAATTATTATAATCGCGTTTGCTGTCTTGATATAAGCACCTGACCCATGAATTACTTACATATGTCAGTAAAAACTAAGAATAGTAAAGCATAGAAAAGGCAAATCATCCAGCAGACCGGGTTCGTCCTTATTGGGAACCCACCAGATACTGGCCAGAATTCGTAGCGGACAGGGCTCGAACCTGGGCACGTCTGCTTCGGAATATGGTGCTCAAACCACTGAGCCACCTAAAGGAAAAATAGACTAGTCAAGTTACATTAGTTAGTAAATAACTGAAAATTGTGTTCGGCGGGATGGCTCAGTGGTTAGAGCACCAGATTCCGAAGCAGACGTGCCCAGGTTCGAGTCCTGTCCGCGGCAAATTCTGGCCAGTACATGATGAGTTCCCAATAAGGACGAAACCGGTCTACTGGATGAATTGCCTTTTCTACACTATACAATTCTTAGTTTATACTGACATATGTAAGTAATTAATGGGTCAGGTGTTTATATCAAGACCGCAACCTTGATTATAATAATTGTTATCACCACCCGCGCAACCAATGTTCGTTTAATTATATAAATGTTCATTTCAATACCACTTCCCCATGTAGTGTGGTGTCTGTTCAGTAATGACAGATTGGGGATGGTTAGTTGGAACTTTGGGTCTAAATGGATGCCATATGAGCTCCACCTAAAGGAAAAATAGACTAACCAAGTTACATTAGTTAGTATATAACTGAAAATTGTGTGTAGTGTAGTGTGCGGCAGGATGACTCAGTGGTTAGAGCACCAGATTCCGAAGTAGACGTGCCCAGGTTCGAGTCCTGTCCGCGGCTAATTCTTGTCAGTATGATATGAGTTCCCAATAAATACGAAACCGGTCTACTGGATGAATTGCTTTTTCTACACTAAACAATTCTTAGTTTATACTGACATATGTAAGTAATTAATGGGTAAGTTGCTTATATCAAGACCACAAACTTGATTATAATAATTTTTATCACCGCCCGCGCAATCAATGTTCGTTTAATAATATAAATGTTCATTTCAATTCCACTTCCCCATGCAGTGTGGGGTCTGTTCAGTAATGACAGATTGGGCGTGGTTAGTTGGAACTTTGGGTCTAAATGGATGCCATATGAGCTCCACCTAAAGGAAAAAAGCCTAACAAAGATACACTAATTTGGAGATAACTGAAAATTGGGTTTATGGTAGGGTGCGGAATGGTCGTTAAGTGGTTAGAGCACCACATTCCGGAGTAGAAATACTCAGGTTTGAGCCCTATCCGGAGCAAATTCTGGCCAGTACGTGATGAGTTTCCAATAAGGACGAAACCGGTCTACTTGGTGAATTGCCTTTTCTACACTATACAATTCTTAGTTTATACTGACAAATGTAAGTAATTAACGGCTCAAGTGCTTATATCAAGATCGCAAACTTGATTATAATTATTCTAAAAATATGTAAGTTTATTTATTTATACCAATTTAACATTTATAATGTAAGTCATAGTAATATATCATTCTTGCTCTGAATTTTCGAGATTATTTAAACAACTTTGTGATCCATCACATTTGCATTGTAACAAGTAGCAATTGCAAGTCGGCTGCAGACTACGAATGTCTTTCCCGAATTGTAGACAACCTTTTAGCTAGATGAGGTCTGTTAGAATGGCACCTGAACAAGGACTTAGTAGTTTTATAATAGTTTTGTACCGAAATGTAACTCAAAACTTCAACACATTTCCCCCCTTATATATTGTTCCGTTTTAATAATATCTTATTTCTGTCAATTGATTTATCTGACTACGTGTAATCTATGAGAATTACGTGAAATATCTTCCAGAGATACGATGTTATTTTTCAAGAATGGGAATAATATATCTGTATACGTACAAGTTGCATTACTGCTCAGCAACAAGTTTGCTACTAAAAAACAACCATTCGCTACATTTATCGTCAAACAAATGATTGTTTAATTAAACGAACATTGGTTGCGCGGGTGGTGATAACAATTATTATAATCAAGGTTGCGGTCTTGATATAAACACCTGACCCATCAGTTACTTACATATGTCGGTACAAACTCAAGAATTGTATAGTAGCGTAGAAAAGGAGCAATTCATCCAGTAGACCGGTTTTGTCCTTGATTGGGAACTCGTCAAGAAATTGCTGGCCAGAATTTTTTGAACTGTAATTTGAAAGCGAAGCAAAAGAGGCAGCCAACCGGAGAGAAGTCTCGACCAGAAAACATTATTTGGTGTATAACTGAAAATTCCGTCGTGTGGGATATGGGTTTCGCAGCGGATATGTTTCAAAACTAAGTTAGCAAATTTAATGCATTTTGAGACCGGGCTGCGGCAATTATGACAAGTAATTTTATTACCTTCCAATAAGGACGAAATTCATCTATTTCACAAAAATAGTTCTAATCTTTTGCCATATGTAATATATACTGACTTTACTCATTTGCATGTTTGTATGTTTGTGTGCATTGGAATTCATTCGCTGCAATGTAGCCTTAATGCTTCCAGTTTTTGTTTTTGTCGCGTTCATTTCATTGACTGGTTATGAAGTTTATCTCCCATCTGTTTATTTTGTGCCAAAGGTTTTTGAAAACTTTCAAATCAATATGATATACGTCCAAGCAACAATGATAATATTACAGTTTAGTTTTCGTCAATTTATATCGAACGTTCAATTTCATTTATTTACAAGCATACAAATTTTTTTGTGTAAGAATGTTTCTTCTTACTTTTGTAGGCATAATTCAATTTCTGCAATACCTCTTCATTCTAACTTAACAAAACGCGTAACTTGTTAGCAATTTATAAGCGAAAAAAATTATGTAAAGAAGGAAACGCTTTTAAATATTTCTCTATCGGAATTTATTATTTTTGTATCTCAAGGCAGTTTGCAAATTTATATATTTCAAAGTTTAGAAAATTGAAAAAACCTATTTTTATTTATTTAAAATATTTAAATTTATTAAATATATATATATATATATATATATATATATATATATATATATATGTGTGTGTGTGTGTGTGTGTGTGTTTGTGTCGCCGCAAGTAAAGCCATCTAGCACTATCAACACAATAAGAACACCAGTTTTCATGATAACACAATACATTCTTTATTAAAAATATATTATTTTATAATCAAATAATCTTTTGAGTGTTGTGAATAATGTTTAAAATAATTTAAACTAACGTAAAAGTCCGTCCTAGATAAATGACCTAATGTGTACAAAATATCTGGTCAAGAAATATACACCAGTATTTCCAAAATTATCAGATCCTTTTTCTAAAACAAAGCAAAAGACACAAAAGACGATATGAAGCTCAATTTAAACATGCATGCATCAAAATCAAATTATGATTTCGTATTTGAGTAAGCAAAACAAGCAAACTTTTCTAGAAATCTGATATAACTAAAAAATACAGACACTTCGTTACTTGAAATTATGGCATTAATTTATTTTACAAATATGGTTCTGCAAGTGTAGAAATAAAAATGTCCCTATGAATTGACTATGCAAATGTACGTAACATGGGCCGTGTATATCACCCACAGCCAAAATCGACATTATCTAAGTCCAGTTTAAATCAAATGCGTGGACGTAGTCTTCTTCTCGTTTTTGAATTTAATTTGAAGTATTTTCTGCAATGCTAAGTTTTCTGTTTATGTTATGTCACTTTTTCTTGATCATTATCAATTCCTGCTATAAGTGTGTCCGAATACGGAAATCAAACGCAGGCCTCTATGTATTAAATAACAACGGTTGTTTATTTCCGTTGTAATCGATCACATTATATTCAGGGTCGTGCTTATTTATCGATCAGGCTTGATATACTTTGTCTTTAGTGTTGACTGAAATTGGCGGATAGCTTTCTCCCGTAGGTTGCAGATCAAGACTATGTAGAACACGTTGTAGTCGCTTCGTAAGTTCCATCCCCGTTGCCTCATCACTAACCTCAAACCCATTGGTTAGATTTCCAGGGATTTGCCGACTGTGACTAACTTTGACTTGCAAAGCTGGTGCCTTTTTGATATCAGAAATCCCAGACCGCATACATGGTAGAATTAAAAGAGATGCAATCTGCCTTTAACTCACGATGTTCGTGTTCTACAAGACTGTTAAATTTAGAACTGAACACTGTTGTTCTTTGTACGTCGACATCCATGAATTTTAAATTATCTTGTAATAAACACGTCATGAAATTGGCACCATGGTCAGTAAATATTCCATCTGGTACACAAAATCTTGCCACCCACCGTAACAAGGACGCGTTTCTAATAGTGTCTGCATCTTGATCAGTTCTCGGTGTTATTTTAAGCGACCTTGCATGCTGATTAATTACAGTCATGCAATAGCTGATGCCACGCACTTCATGAAGAGCAATCGCCTCAATGTGGATAAATCTGAAACAAGCATTAAGGAGCTCGAAACGGCCAAATTCTTAATGCATATAATGAAAGACTGGGGAGTTGACAGGGCCTCTAATCTATAACCCATTTGGCAATATCTCATCTAATGGGCAGCTAATTTAAAAAGTTCTTATAACAACATTCTTGTACCACCTACAAAAAGGATGATTCAGATTAGGTTCTCCATCAAATAGCGGGCGGCGACAGTCTGGTGAAAGCCAATTTTTGTCTGGTCAACTCTCCTTAAATGTAATGCGCGATGACCTCTGCATCACCTAGATTAAATGTAATAAATTTGTCTGGATACCTTCTTCGCCATGATGTGAGTTCTTTGACTCGCTGTTTCCTTGTCTGAGTGTCGTGCCATAGCGACAATTTAGCATTCAGTTGAACTATTATATTTATTGCAATGCGAGATAGACAATCAGACACCATATTATGTTTGCGTTTTACATGAATTTTGCTAAAATTAAACTCACTGAGGCGGATCACCTGCCAAATTACACTTTCCAGATCAATTTGAGAACCTTTCTGAAAGCTTCCACCATCGACACATTGGTAATCGTTCATTCAAACGGATTACATCGCGGATATCTTACAATGTGTACGCAAGATTCAGTTAAGGCTATGAATTATCTTTCAATTGCCGAATATTCCTATTCTGCAGCATCCACTTCTCTGAAATTAAATGCAATGGGGTGTGTTACGCAAGAAGACCTTTAATAAGTTTAATCAATAGCTGATTGAATGTGTCCAAAAGTAGATGCGAGTTGAAATTCGATGATTTCAGCGCCTAGGTACGTCTTGTCAGCCGTGTGAGCGGTTCCGCTTACGTCTGAATGAAAGCTCTATAATAACTACACATACAAAAAATGACGCACTACTTTATTAGTTGTTCTTGTCGGAAATTTTATTTTAGCCACAGCTTTGTCTTCTTGGATGTTTATATCACCACGTCTGATCGCCTGCCCTAGGAACATAACTATTTGTTTTGCTCACACACCATTTCCTATGATTATGACGAGCCCAAATTAATCATTACAAGTGCGAGCCTCTTTGATTTCGGTTAAATGTTGTTCTAAATCATCAGAGACAATGACGACGATATCTGCGCTAGAATGGGCACGTATAAGTTACATTAATACCTTATTCATAAATTTCCAAAAAGGTCTGTGTTGCATTGCACAGATCAAAAGAAATTGGAAATTATACAACGAAGCCGAAAGCCGTAATGATAATATAATCTCCAATCACCAACGTGTTTCTTAGCTTGCCTGTGTATCAGTAATGCCCACGGACAAATAATACTGTTCTCTAGCAACTAATCAAATATGTCCTTGGAGACCAGTATTTTTTTATGGTTTAATAGTCGAGCTTAGGCGAATTATGATTAGCCCCATAGTCAGTCTAGTTATACTAATGGAGCCTGATATTTTAATGTTCACAATCTTTGGAAAACTGTTGAAGATTTCAAGTACACGTTGATGAACGGAATCGAAAGAGTCATTGCTCTCGAATGAAAGCACTGGACGATCGTCCCTAACAAAAGCGTTACATGAAATTAAAAACGTAACCGGGTCTACCAAGGCGCCTTTTGCTATAGCATTTATCAGTCCATATTTAACCAGGAAATCTAAGACAAGCATGCGAAGAAAAATTTTCATTTGAATACACGACGTAAACATAATGAGAATCAGAGATCCGCCATGCCTTGTGTTTTGATTGATTGGCCGTGGGTGACCTTTAATTGTTCATATCTACTTCGTGTTACTGGAAAATTAGATGTCACTAGCGGTAACGCCACAACTGTATAAATAAAAAAAGCGACTCACGAGTGTGGAGAGGCAACAGCCATTAATAAGACGATTCATTGAGTGACAGAAATAATACGCGCAGGTCTCACTTATTTTTGTGTGTATTTGTGTCAGTCAGAGATTTGTTCTTGAGAAAGCCGCCTGTGGACCCCCGTGAGAGTTCCTACGCACTACAATCCTTGCTCGTTTTCATGAATCTTCTTTATCAGTTTCTCAATACACGATGATTTCTGAACCAAATATTAGGGCTGGCCACTGGAAGACACCTAACTAACTGTGGAAGATTGGCAGGTTTCATAATGCTGATTTTGTACATTTTGTTGCTAAAGATTTGATAATAGCCTGGGACGCTGTGCACGACGCAAGTTGGCAGAGGACCATATGGTCGTTGCGATCACTGTCAAAGAGAGTGCGGGCGATTCAATGGTTGGCCAGAAACCTTCATTCTATGAAACTGAATTATTTCTCTGGCGTGAGGCAATACATTCGTCACTAAAATCGGAAAATTCTTAAACTCGGCCGAAAGTGTATCAAAATTACTTACTTAACTTTATGATAAATCTAACATTGATTCCTGAGAGCTGAAACATTTTGACAGAAATATTCTCACAAAATTACATATAAAAAATTCACATGAAAATTAAGTACACCAAATTAGTGACAACGAAAACTTCAATGTCTACTTAAAGGACGCTATAAATGCAAATAATTTAAATATGGCCAATCATTATTATTTCTCTGACAACAGCAGGATTTTAGATTTAATTGTAAAACAACTCTGATTTTAAATTTTTATAAACGACACATAAACTAGGTAGAATTTCAGACACATTTTTGTTAATATGCTAAAATTATAAGTGCGTTATTGTTCTGATGTTAACAGCAGTCTATTTATTATTTGACAAAGAAGTACCAAAGAATTTAACAATAATTGATTGCGCTGGTGGTGGTAACAATTCTTTAAATCAAGTTTGCGAGCTTGAAGTAAACACCAATCCCATTGTATTTAACCAGTCGTCGAACAACATAACAAAACTACCGCCAGCCGCAACGCACTGACGCGTTTCGACCTTCCTTGATCATCATCAGAGTACGACGGCAAACTGACTATCGAGGATCAAACCGCATTGAATATATATGGAAATCAAATTTAGATATGCGGCTCTCACCTCTAGCAGTCTCGTATACATTGAACTTGACTGGAAATGTCGGCTGCACAATTTCAATGCAGTCACGAACATTAACTGTTTGCAGCTTTCGCCACATATACATATATAGGCAATACAATTTAACAATAATTGATTGCGCGGGTGGTGGTAACAATTCTTTAAATCAAGTTTGCGAGCTTGAAGTAAACACCAATCCCATTGTATTTAACCAGTCGTCGAACAACATAACAAAACTACCGCCAGCCGCAACGCACTGACGCGTTTCGACCTTCCATGATCATCATCAGAGTACGACGGCAAACTGACTATCGAGGATCAAACCGCATTGAATATATATGGAAATCAAATTTAGATATGCGGCTCTCACCTCTAGTAGTCAGGCACACATATACGTAATATTCTATTGACGTAAAACATATTTTATTACATCCATAAATGCAAATTCATATTATAGCACATAGATCACTGCTGTAGGCACCAATTCGTCTAGCCGAATTTGGGTTCTGTGATAATTCAATTACTGAAATATTTTGATATTACGATTATAGCCAATTCGTATATTGTGCACTTCTGCACAAAATAAAAAGGCAAGACGTTGAAAAATCAGAGGTTCAATATTTCAAATATTTTAATTTACTATGATGTCAACAATAAAAACATTGAAGTTTTGTAACCAAAGTATCTAGTCAAAAAGTATCACTCAGTAATTTTTCAAGTTATCAGATACTGTATCCAAAATAAAGTGAATTTCTAATCAAATAAAAGACGCAAAGAGCTATAACACGCTAAAATTAAATATGCTTGCATACAAGTAAAATCGTTATTCCATATTTAGGTAACTTAAACAAATGAAAAAGGCTGCTCTAGAAAAACGGTATAACCATGAAAACAAAAAATTTCTTAACATAAAATTTCGAGCACTACCATATTATTATGCTACACTCAAAATACAGTTCTATAAATTCTTTTGAAATGCGAGCTTTAATTAAATTCATTGTACCCTTCTTATGTGCAAAAACAAATTGCAGCCGGATTTATGTAAGCAGAAGAAGCACGTACAAGCATTGAGCTTGAATTGGATGTGACGCACGCAATTTGATTGGTTTCTATTTTTCACACTCGCTTTGTTCACATATTTCTATCTTGTTTTGCTTTCCAATTTATATATAAAGATATGTTCATGAGTAGATATTTGAGAAGAAGGGTACAATGAGTTCTATAAATGTTTAAATCAAATGTCCATAATATGGATACATGCAAAACATACCAATATATATATTATAACCAACATAATCAAATGAAAACACAGAATGTATATAAATGAAATATTGTAGAGCGAAGTTTAGTAATCTCGAAATAAATGGCCATTATCCACTTTGTTATTAATATATATATATATATATATATATATATATATATATATATATATTCAAAATAGGCTAATTATCTATCAAAACAAAACAATTTAATCACATTCGAGAACAGTTGCTTTCTCATTTATACCTTTTAGTTATATATATATATATATATATATATATATATATATATAAACTAAATGTTGCGCTTTAATCAATTTGCTTTATTTGGTATGCATAACCGGTGCCACTAAAACTGTCACTTGTAAATCATTATTTATTTTAATTCATTTACCAGACAACTTCCTACATCTTTTATTCTTCTCAAGTTACTACTAATGAACATCTCATATATATATATATATATATATATATATATATATATATATATATATATTGAAATGCAAAGCAAATGCAAAACTAATGCTGGAATAATCTTTCAAATGGTTTGGTTTTCATATTTTTGGATTATGGGTAAACAGGCTGCCGAAATATCTTCAAGAAACAAAATAACTGAAATTATTGTTTGTCACAACACAGATCAGGTAATAATTCAAAAGCGGTCAATCATTTGTGTGCATCATTCATTTCAGGCGCAATGTTCGAACAGGCTTTTGCTGCTTTCGGTTTTTCTGGCTACGATCCGTACATCCTCAGTGTTTTCAAATGATGCTAACTCATTTTATTCTTGCATTTGGTAATTATCTTAAATGCCACATCTGATAAATATACATACCGAGTTTTAATAATATGTTTCACCTCATTGCTTGATAACGAGGAATATTTAACGCTCATGAACGTAATACTAAATACAGGGCAAACAGGAAATTGAAAAGAATAAATTAGCATAAATCAATCTGGTTTGCATACCAACGGCATCATAGTAGTGTTGTGAACTTTAATTATAAATTAACAACAGATATAGGATGTTTTTCAAGTTTTGACAGACTATTTAATCTAGATTCAAATAATATGGAATGTATTTCAGTAAAACGGTCTAATGTCTAACGGCTATACCAGACAATTGATTAGTTTAATATTTTAAAAGAAATCAAAATGAATATACGTGTGTAGGACCGGAGAAACAATCAATTTATTTAAACATCCCATTTAAGGACGCTGTTTAACGCACAACGCAGAAGATAGTTTAAGCATTACTAGCACGCACATTTAATGAAACAAAAATGTGTTATTTAAAGAAACACATAACTTTTAATTTGCACCTAAAATATTAGTTATCAATATAAATCCGTAAGGTGTCCATCAACTTAATAAGCCGATCAATCATAAATTTCATAACAAAAAGGAAAGACAATACCAAATGAAATGCCTGCCTTAAATTTAATAGTGAATACACATCTGCCATGGTTCAACAAATAATCTAAACTTCGTAAACATGCCATAAAGGAGTTGATTGTAAGATAATTACTAAAAGCAATAGTAAAAATGATTTAGTAGCATATGAATCGCTTTCGGGAAAGAAATGCAGCCTGGTATAAAGTGCGCGTTCGGGCATTGTTACGGAATTGGATATCATTAATTAAAATCCATCGACGTTCCCTTTTATCAAATTTTCTCCGCATTCTCATTTTCTTTTTGTTTTGAATGACTATATATATATAAGAACAAAACAACGTATTCCATGGAATAACATTTATTAATAAATCTTATTTCTACCAGTATCTACAGCCATTATTCTGGATTCGTTAATATATTCGTTCATCCAATCCCAACTGTACATTTGTCGTAACCAATCCCTCTTCGCTATGTCTCTCTTTGTTTTGCGCAATTTAGACCACTCCTTTTGCGTAACGTCATGTGGTGTGTCATCGCTTTCATTGTAAGTGCGTCCGTAATTGACGGGTGTGTCGTATTTTGCGGAACGTAGGCTATTTTTGAAGGCCTGTCAGTTATGTCTTTGTTCCAGTCCAATTTAATTTCCTTTTGAATTACTTTCTGCACGTTTAAGCAGGGGTTCAGCTTATTAATTGCAATAGCTTCAAAAGCCAGAAGCATTTTTTCCGTTTTGCCTTGTACAGAACTGAAAATTGTTACTACTAACAGCATGACCTGTGAGTAGTACATGTTCGCAAATTGCTGATTTTTGTGCAGGAGCTGCACCCCTCTTTAATAGTTTTTGAGGGAGATGCTGATTTATTCTAGTTTCGAGCCTCTTTTTTGATCTGCCGATGTACTGAGCGTTGCAGGTACATTGAAATTTGTATACAGACAAAGGTGTTGACGTCACAGAGAGGCTATCTTTTTCATCCGTGCCCATCAGTTTTGTTGTCTTGAACACCACTCTCATCTGTATTGATGGAAACTGTGGTTTAGTCGCTCGAATTATTATTATTCCGTGGAGTACGTTAGTTTTGTTCTTATATTTTGAAGAATGAACTGGTAACGATATATATATATATATATATATATATATATATATATATATATATGTGTGTGTGTGTGTGTGTTTGTGTGTGTAGAATGTCACTCCTATAAGAAAATTATTTAATGTGTTCTTTTTAAGACATTTTTGTCCTCCATTTTGCTGAACTATATTTTTAGGTTTGCAGTTAAGTACAGTGTTCGATGTTTCGTTTTATTAGTATTTAAAGTTAAATTTTTTCTCTTTAACTATGTCGTGCGTCTCTGCTGTTATTTTATGGAAGTTTTAATTTGCTGTCTTCTGTGAATGAAAAATATGCATTACGATGGTTAAATCCAAGTAACAGTATTTCTGATTATTTTATTATTTGTAATTTTAAAGTTTCCATTCAATTCAGATTTAGTTGAAAAATTTTGAGCAATATTTTTCATTTGTCGATAAAACTGTTCTTTTATAAATGTTAACTCTTGTGTTGCTCAATTTCTGGAAAATGTGATCTATAATTAATAGCACAACTGCAAACGTGAACGAAATTTAGTTATATTTAAGCAGTACGGAGGTTCTTCTTCATTTAACTACTTGAATCAAAATTGTCATTGGTTAGATCTAAATTACTGTAGTTCCACAGAGATCAATTAAATTTTGCAAATTATGAACGTTACAGTAAACTATTTTGGACATTTACCCTTCGAGTAAATTTCAAGTGCTCAGAATTTTATGAGAATTTTCTTCAAACATTTCTCACCCATTAATTTTTTGTATGTTATATTTACCAGCTAATACATTAAGTACTTTAGCTGCAATTAAGACAGTAGTCAAGAATTTTATGTCTGAGTCGTCCAGAACAATAGATGCACTATCAGAAATACGGCAGAGCCGTCGTGTGAAGGATTCCGATCTTTCATCACAACGCCCGCAGTTTCTCCGTTAATTAGCGCATTGTCCGCAGGGTAGGCGTTCAGCATCACACAGCATGCAGGGTCCCGGGCCGTTATCACACCCTCGACACCAAATTATACATAAATCAGAACCCACAAATCCAACAACTTGTCCACCGGCAGACAGGTGTCTATTGCCGGACGCTACGGCGAAGTAGTGTACTAATCATTTTTTCGTTGCATGCTGCAAGCAGATGCATGAAATATTTTCAAGATGGCATCGTGTGTGAATTACATCCATGGCACACTGGCAACATACACCACAACGAAACTCAAGCCCATAAACAGAAAATTTCAGAGAAAGTAACACGGACACGTGTTAATTCTGCTAATTAACTAACTGCGCCATTAATAATTGTTTTACATCCATTCGCGCTGGTAAACTTTGCGATAGTTACTTTTACTTTTGAATGATTAATAACTACAAAGTTTCTAATAACATGTGGCACAGGTAAACAACTGCAGGCCAATAATATCCAGTCAATAAAAAAAACATTATTTGGCAAATCTCAGACTCTACTTATGCCCATGTCGTGCATTCCGGTGGACGTTTGCCGTCGCGGATGTTCAATATTTCGTATTAGACTTAGATTTCCCAGCAAAATCTGAGAAGGTAATTTATACAGCAAAGGGTACTTTTCTAGATCCGGACTGAAAGTTAACTTTGCGTCACTTTATGAGCAGTGAATTTCATGTCGTTTTTACACTCAGGAGCGACAAATTATTTTATTCAGCTCGTCAACGAATACGAGAATTCGTTAACAGCTTTCTAAAGATAATGAACATTAAAATACAAGATTCTATCAGTAAACATTGACTGACAGCACAGCATCATGTAGCAACGAATAGAACCGCCAGTCTTTGCCAGAGTAGAACCTATCGATCAGTAAACGTTGTAGGCAGCCAAGGCCATATTTGATCAGATATTTGAGGACGGTATCATTAGTCCTGGTCCAAGTCCGTGGGCATCACCAATTCACATGCAAGCGAAACAACTGTTTGTGGATTGGAGATCATGTTCTGATTACCATCTCATAAACTGAGACACGATTCCGAACCGACATCCGATAAACTATGAGATATTGCCCAAAGCAACTTATTTACCTCGCTTGATCATAAATAAATATACTGTAAGGTACCCCCAGACGAAGAGAACATAAAGGAAACAGCAATAGTTATTCTATTTTAGACCATTTTAAATACGTCATACACCACGATCTGTGCAATGCATTACATAAATATCAGAGATTCGTGAATGATGTATTAAAAAATTTCCGAGCACCGATTGCCTCTGAGGATCTTGAGCAAAATTTAACAAACATCAAAGAGACTCTTGCACGTATGAATCAGTATGGTCTCGTGTGGAATGATACATTGTTCCATGAGCACTCCAGAAGACAAAGTCGAAGATATTGAAAAATGTTCGACATCGACAACCTCTTTGAGAAGTGCGCCGTTTTCTCGGAATTTGTAATTATATTTGGTCATTTTTCCCATGATGACGCAACCACAAGCACTGCTTAGAAGGTATTTCCAAGAGATAAAATCGTCGACATCCAACTGGAGTCTGCGTTGAAATGCACCCGATCAGCTAATTTTTGAGCATACTAGAAGTTTTCCTGTGCAAAGCATTACATTGCACGCCATTCAGTCGAATGTACCATCGAAATTATCCATCCCCCTCTGTCTTACGTAGCTCTGTGTGCTATATTAAAATAAAAAGTCGAGGAAAAACTGCGCACAAAAACATTTTATTCGCGAAAATTAAAAGACACAAAAACGAATGATTCTGTACTGGATAGAGAATAATTAGCATTACTCTACTCCTGCCTCACCTCTGAACGAAATTTCATGTATCATTCCTCCGTATTGAAGATAGATAACGCATGGTTAGCGGGGCTCCACAGACATGTTTTCACAGAATGATGCTCAAAGAGTAATTCAACTAATGATCTGACTAAGTGAAGTTAATTTTATCATCAGTCAAGTAAAAGGCAAAGGGAAAGTGGTGGTAGATTGTTTGTCTCACATCAAAAAACAGACAAAGACCTGACATCATGGCGACGTAGATTACCAGACCGATTTACTGGGTTCAAGTGGCGTGATGACGAATTTATCGCATACAAAAATGAAAGGTAATTGGCAAGGAAAATTCGGATCCCGCTAAACTGTTGGCGCGCGGTCTTTGACAAATACCATTATTTGGATCATCCTGGTGTGGAAGGTACTATCATATTGCTATAATAACGTTTCTTTTGGCAGATCATCAAAAGCGATATCAACGAATGTGCTAAAGCTTGTCGTCTATGCCAATTGTCCAAGGTCCTACGAAATATACATTCCGAATTCGACCGTTCAGAGCTGCCTAACGCTTGTTTTAGATTTATTCATGTTGACGTCATTGCCTTACCTGAAGTGCGTGACTTCCGGTATTTTATGGCCATAATCGATACTCATACAAAATGACTCGATGAAATACCGCCAAACAATAGAGATTCAAAAACAATCACCCACGCATTATTGCTACAATCGGTATCAGGATAAAGTGTACCAGGTGTGGTTGTTACTGCTCAAGATGCCAATTTGATAACTGACATTTTAAACAGGATCCACAAATCTTCGGAGTTGATTTGCAAGGAACATCAACGTTCAACCCTACGTCTAGTGGAACGCGTACATCGTGAGTTAAATAAAGCACTATGTGCTTCTCGGGACAATCTGACCAGCTTGCTGCAATCCCATTTGTATTACTTCGAATGCGCTATAGATATTATTATAGTAAAAATGCATATGTTACATTTGGTCATAATACGCAACATTCTGCAGACTTGGTGATCAGTTTTAAATATAGTGATGAGCCAACAGTAACAGCAGTCACCCAGCGAATATATTGCTGTTTAGCAAGCTGTATTCTAACTTCTGGATTTAATAATAAAATTAACAATGTGGCAGGCAAGAAAAAACTGTCTGGATATATATATATATATATATATATATATATATATATATATATATATATCCTGAGATAATTCGAAATAAATTGAGAAAGAAACTAATCATGTATCTGATTTAAAATTGATTATTATCTTTCAAAATAGGGAAGGTACCACGAATTATATTAAATAAACATTGCATAAGATATAAACACCTGACCCATTAATTACAATATATGTCAGTATAAACTAAGAATTTATAGTGTAGAAAAGGCAATTCATCCAGTAGACCGGTTTCGTCCTTATTGGGAACTCATCAAGTACTGGCCAGAATTTGCCGCGGACAGGATACGAACCTGGGCACGTCTGCTTCGGAATCTGGTGCTCTAACCACTGAGCTATCCTTAAAGCCACTTTGGATTGGTTTCGTTCTTATTGAACTCATCAAGTACTGGCCAGAATTTGCCGCGGACAGGATACGAACCTGGGCACGTGCGGCAGGATAGCTCAGTGGTTAGAGCACCAGATTCCGAAGCAGACGTGCCCAGGTTCGTATCCTGTCCGCGGCAAATTCTGGCCAGTACTTGATGAGTTCCCAATAAGGACGAAACCGGTCTACTGGATGAATTGCCTTTTCTACACTATACAATTCTTAGTTTATACTGACATATGTAAGTAATTAATGGTCAGGTGTTTATATCAAGACCGCAACCTTGATTATAATAATTGTTATCACCACCCGCGCAACCAATGTTCGTTTAATTGCATAAGATATCCAAAGCCATTCCACATTTTAACCATTTTTATCCATAATAGGCATACATCCCTTGTTGCCAAAATTACTCTAGCTGTATGAGAACCTCAAGCATTTAATACATTCTTCCATCTATTACCATATGCCGCTGAAGTGGCATCTTATATGTTTGTTTATTTATTATAGCAACTTCTGTATTCCGAAAAATTCTTCCTGCAAACGGACCTCAGAGAAAAACTCTTTCGATCAAACGATAAAACTCACCATGACTTGGCAATGATTAGCGCTCTTTGAATACCCACCAAATGCTTCATCATTCTATAACCTACCTGTTCTATTAGTCTACATTCTATACTGCAAACCTATTTCCGTCTACCGGTGGTACATATAACCTAATCCGACCAGAACAAAAGTTCTGTTCTTAACGAACACGAAAGGACAACAGTAGACGGCTTTAATGATAGGAAGATCGCAACCTTTAATAAAAGTAATAGGAAGCTTTTTTAGACGTTATTTCTTCTACCTCATTTGGCATTAAAGGTAGAGAGAGTTGTCTGAGAACGACGAAGCTGAACTCAACGCCTACTTTTTAGTGAGGATCAATCGGAAGATTGCGGAAAAGTGAGTGGAAATCGACCACCCACGAAAAAAAATCGTAGATAAATTAACGTCTTACGAAGTTTGTCACTTATATTTTTTTCCTATATTAGACGCTTTTTTTTAAATAATGGCATGAGTACTTTTAAATATCAAATACATAAATTGTTTTAAGTCAGTTTGCGAATTTTCTGAACTATAATCCAAATGTTTACTAAGCGAACAACTTACCATTAACACGAAATATCGGTGGTTGACTATATTTTGGCTGGGTCGAAAAATTAGGTTCGTGTTTGCTTAAAGATAAAGGTAATGCTCTAACAACCGTGGAATCAAATATATGAATAATGGTTGGGCGGGCAATGAAAACAATTAAACACTAGTTCCATTATAGATATACATTTCATAATGTGGAAAAGGAAATTAATCCAGTTAACCGGCTTCATACTTATTAGGAATTTTTCACGTACTGTCTAGAATTTGTCATGGACGGGGCTCGAACTTGGTGAGTTACCTCATCTACCTTAAACAATTCTTAGATTATGCTGAAACATGTATGTTTTTTTTGAAATTTTGTTGGAGTGAAAGAAACATGTATGTATATGATAGATACGACAAAATTCTTTAAAATCAGATATTACTAAAAGGCAGCAGTAGCATTAAGCGATTTTATTAATTCTTTAAGAAATTTAGATTAACGAGTAATCCAAATTTGATAAACAAAATGCAGCCGGATTTATGCAAGCAGAAGAAGTACTTACAAGCATTGAGCTTGAACTGGATGTGACGCACGCAATTTGATTGGTTTCCGTTTTTCACACTCTATCTATGTTCACATATTTCTATCCAGGTTTGCTTTCCAATTTATAAATAAAGATATGTTCATTAGTAGATATTTGAGAAGACAATGCGAAAGAAACGTTTCTTATATCTGATAAAATTTCTTTCTTTTTGTTTTTGCACACAGGAAGGGTACAATGAATAAAAATAATTGTTGTTAATTGTTAACTGTTACTGCATGATTGGTCGAATTACAAGTGTGAGAGAATTATCATTTAATCACATTAAACTACTTCCATCACCGCGAAGTTTGTTATATAAAGTAAATGTACTCTATGATTATCCTAATTTAGCTATAGTTATTTTGACAATAAATATATATTCTCAATATCAAAGCTTAGAGCTTCTCTTTTAAACTCGTTGTAGCAACCAGTGCCGTAAAAAATTATAGAATTTAGAGTTTACACCTTCAATGTTAACGAACCTCATGAGATAAATGCTCTAAATTACCAAATAAAGGTGAATAAAAATAGCAAATATTTAATTAAATAATCGAATTTTTACGGTTGATGGTAACAATTATTTAAATCAATCTTTCATAACTGTGAAGATCCCTTACGTCCTCACAGTGATAATAATTACCGAAATTCACACGCGTTGACGCGTCTCGACTATTTGACGGCATCATTAGAGCACGACAGAAAATTGGCTATTAAGGATCAAGCCGCCATGCATATATTAGGTTTGATCAATCAGTTATGTGGATCTCACCCCTAATAGTCTGATGTACAATGTACTCGAATGGAAATTTTAGCTGCAAAGTTTAAATTCTGTCAGGAAGAAAAATGTTTTACCAGCAATTTCTACGTCCAGATAAGTTGTACAATTGAGCAATCTATGATTGGCAAGTGGCTGTTACATTTCTTTCTATCAAGTTGCCGAAATTACGCAAACATTTATCTCAATGTATCTAATCGGAATCACAACAGCAAAAATATCGTCAGTCGGTTAATTTTTTAAACAATTTATACCAAATGATTTTGAAGAGGTTTAACTGTAAATTAGCTTGAGACCAATGTAAAATTGTCTTATTTTGTAGAATCGTCCATCCCTCATATACGAATGTAAATAACCTCAGACGCTGGATGAGAAATCAAATATGAAATAAGCATCAACAAATTTTGCAATTTTTCTTATTATTTCTAAACCACGCTAAAGATTTTTTAAAACTAAAATATGCCGATTGAAAAGTAATACCTTTTATATCAATAACGATTGTTGAAAATGCCCAAAAATGAGCAAGTGATGAAAAGAATACTAAAATTTGTCATATTCAAAATTTTTTTGCATTTTAAGCGACTCATTTTTGCATGATAATATTAGCTCATTTTCATCTTTATGACATGTTTAACTGTCTTTAACTGAAAAGTTAGCGATTACTTTGTCATACAGGTTAAAAACAATTTGGATTACGAAAGACGTTGTACTGAAACCATATCACTTTAACCAGCGTATGTTTTTCTGCGTTGGTATTATAACCTCATAAAGAGATTTTACCGTATAACACTGACATAAATAAGTTTTCGTGCAGCTATAAAGTAGTAGGCAAAGCTTATCGAGAATATGGTTGCCAAAAAGGATTGCCTAATGGTCGGTAGGTAAGATGCTACCTGTAGATCTGGCAATGGTGTGTTTAAAAAGGAAGTTTAAATATCGATGTCGACACATTAGAATTTACTTCCGCTTGCGTATCTTGAAGAAAACAAAGCAACATTAACCACGACACCCGGCTCACTAGACACATTGTAGTTAAGTTAGCCAAAATGACACAGGTATGCAGCTGGATTACATTTTAGAAGATGATAACTAGAAAATGCAGTTACATCATCTTCACAGGCTTAGTAGGCAATTAACTGATTCAACGACATACTATTTAATAAATAAAAATATATACGTATTGCATAGTTGACTATCATCTAATTTTACACCTTTGACAGATAAAGCATGTAATTTGAGTGATGGTAAAAATATGTTGAATACGACTCACATCATTATAACCATTTTTTTAGTTAAAAACATAATCTCTGCGCAAAAGAAAGTAATGTTAATATTAAAAAAAGCGTTTCGGATAAATTGTCGCCTTATTTCTAGGACTAATGTATTATCTAACAGCAATGAAAAACCGTACGAATACTATGTTCACTTTATTGGTAATATTTGATGAAGCAACCAGTTTCTTCTCATAAATTTATATACAGCAACCGAAATTCAGCAGCGCCGATTGAGAAAAGCCACTGCTTCTGTAAAATAGGCCGGAGACAGCTTGATCAATTCCGACGTTTTCGCATTGACGAGGCTAATTTAAATTTCAATAAAAAACATTTCATAGAAAAGTTAATCATATATTTGCCTAATATAAATACTTAACGTAGTGTTGTTGGCAGAAGTCACAATAACATAATAAATATCCTCGTTGCTCCAATCTTTGAAAGTGTTCTTCAAAAAATGTAGTTAGATTTAGGCTAAGATTAGCAAAATGGCCCGTTGAAACTCCACCGAGTGACCTGGCTAATATAGCTTGATAAGATAAAACCCTAGTAGATTAGGCGGAATTCCTTTTTACATCTATTTTTATCAAAAATATATTAAGACAGTTTGACACCAGAAAGTTGATATCAAACCTTTTTCAACAGAGGAAAAAAGAAGCAAGGCCTTTGGATGCGGTCAGATACAGAAAATATACGAGTAGATTTATGTAACTGCCAGAAACGCCACGTTTTTTTTTCATTTGAAACAACCGGTCAGTTTTATTTCAATATCTCTCTACCTGTTGATTACCTGACTATAAATATAGCTGTGTTTCATATCTTTAAATTAGTGTCGATTAGTGCGAAAATACTATGCACTTTCTGCGAATGCATACTACCAATTCTCGTGAAAATTGGGATAGGCACTCGATAGGGTGCGTGTTATCATTTTTAACATAGTTTCCATACAAACAAGATGTTTGAAAATATTGTCTGACAGTAAAGTTGCATTTGTAAAACTCAAAGTGTAAAGTTATGGAGGTTCTTTAAATTGAATGGTTTCCTGCATTTTCGTTTGCATAGTTAACCTATTTGATATCTCCTTATTTCACACATTTAGACAAAAATGTCTTATAAAGGTAATAAATGTCGTTACAGTGACAAATGAAAAGTTATAAGAATAAATTACTTAAAATAATAAACCTGTCACACAGATTAACTAAAAATGGATTGGTGCTTATACAAATCTTGCAAACTTGATTTAAGTAATTGTTACATTGTCGCTTATGTGGCCGTTTTTTATATAATTCTTAGATGGACATTCAGCCACGGGCTGGATACACCTTCAATCCAATTCCTAATTTAAACTTGCTCTTTGTTAACAGTCCTTGCCCCAACGGACGTTTAAGCCGGCAAAGTGCTTGTAAAAACGGAAAAAGCTGAATCTCAGAATGTCACGATTGAGTGGCAGTAAGGCTTAGGTAATTCAAGATGACATATTATTGATTCTGATAATGATGATAGTAACAATACAATGGCATTTTTGAAAATTGGGCAACAATCATCAAATCTACCAGCTTATTGATGCATGAATTGAAGTAGAACCGACCAAATAAAATAGGAAGCCCAGAAAAAATTCTAAAAATAGCCTCATTAATTGACGTTTATAGAAGCAGATACAGTTTAAGCATAAAATTAAACTTTAGCGTTGCTTTTCATGAATATTTATTAGATACTGTATAGAGTTATAAACATTATGGCTATACAGATTTAAATTATACTATACATCATCATAAAATTACACAGTACTACATCAAAGACATTATAGCCTCATCAAAGATATATGGTGGAATTACTTATTCAAAATATGTGATGATA